>JBBBDQ010029004.1:442500-450000 GCA_037127315.1 Ascarosepion bandense
CCGCATTCTTTCGGGGCAAAGCCGATGATGGCTCACCACATCTTCTTGTTTCTTATAGTTCTTAAAAATTTAGTCTTGTTATTTCTCCCAAAGCTTACTCTGCCATCCATTTGCTCAAGACCATCAAATATGCCAAGTGCTGTTTTTTCCCTTTCCCACTATTTCTGTATCCATTCTGTGAGTTTCAGATTCTCTAAGCTCTCCTTCCTCATTACATATACGAAACACTTCAACTGTTACTACCTGATGTTAAGTATAAGTTTCCTTTTTGTTTCCATTCTCTCCAAAACCCTCAGCATTTTTTCCGTAGAACCGTATTTCTGTTGCTGAATATCTCCTTCATCTTTGAAGAGATTGTCCACTATTACGTAACATATATGACATAACATTCCTGCAGCTTCCTCTCTCGCACTTCTCGCCTGTGGAACTCACTCCCGTATTCTTGCTTTCCTGACGGCTACAACCTTCAGAAATTTAAATGCAAAGTTAATACTCATCTACTAACCACTGGACTCTAGCTCTCTCCCTACCCGTGTATAACCTTCCCTTTCTCTCCACCTATGTATCTGTCATCGCACCTGCTTTCTCAGCTTTCTATTGTTCCTTTCTAACTAGCTTCTGCTCCTCACTCTTTTCTAATTAATCTTTATACATTTATGTAACCCCCTGCACATCAGTGGCGTTTCCGCCTTGCTCGGGGTGAAATGATTAATAATAAAAAATAAAAAAATATATATATATTACGTAACATATATTATGTAACAGTTCAGTAAGATACGCAGATGATACAGAGAGGATAGCAGACACGGAAAGCAAAGTACAAGACCTTCAACAGATGGTAGCTGAAAAAAAAAAACTACAATAAAATCGAATGCCTGTTAATCAGTAAAAAGAGGAGCCCAAAATGACAACTACATGTTCGGGATACTAAAATCAAGTCGCTACAGTAATTTAAATACCTGGGAAGCATTCTAAGAGAAAACAGAAAGTGCGACACTGAGATCTAAAAATGAATTGGCATGGCCAAGGATGTATTCCAGAAACTGTGTAGAGTATTCAGTGACAGGAAAATTTCGTTAGAAACAAGAGATTACTGGATTGCCACATCATGTCTGTTTTTCAATATGGCAGTGAATGGTGGACAATCTGATCAAGGATGAAGGAAAAACTTGAAGCAACTGAAATAGGATTCTGCAGAAGGATGCTTCAGATATTATAAACCGAGCATGTGAGCAACGATAAGATTTTGGAAAGGAAACTAATACTACGCATCAGGAAAAGACAGCTGAAGTTCCTTGGACATATAATGAGAAAGAAGGGGTTGGAGAATATGATACTCACAGGAGAGATAGAGCGAAAGCGAGACAGGGGAAAGCAGCGTGTAGCATACTTAGCTGGCCGGAGCTAGTGGATGGCGAAAACCACAAGGGATATGGATACATAGAACGACATGATCGCCTACGTCCTCATGTTGCACGCATAAAAGAGGTCATTACAATAAAAAAGTACTCAACCACCAACAAATCCTACACCACTTAAGAAACAACATTCAAACAAAAAATTTACTAAATAATGTATAAAGAATATTAACATTAATGCTACAAATGTATGTATTCTAGGGAAGATTGTAAAATATCTGAGCGCCAGGCGATATATAAGAATATGGTCAGATCTTCTGATGGAAAGATTTTATGCATCAATGTTAATTTAAGTTTTTCTTGTCCAGTTTAGGAAGAGCTCGGAAATCTCAGAATGGATACCGATTGCATATTTATTCTTCTGGTCGTGTATAGGCTGTTGGGTTTAACAGCCAATATTTTTGTTTTTCCGTCTGGTGTTTTTATTTTTATTATTTTTTAAAATTTTTTCTAATTCGTTCTACATGGTCGAATCCGCTTCCAATATTCAGAGCTACTTGTATTTCTGTCCATTTCAGAGCCCTGATAATTTTCTGGTTGGATAATTTCTCCGTTGCTTCTTTTTCTTTTATGTATCATCAGAATTTTGAATGTATCGATTCAAAACTCTAATGCACTGGTTAAAGAAACTGTCAGTTTTTCAGTTCTTTAGGAAAATTACATTATTATCGGCAAAAATCTTAAGACACCCTTTAATACCAGGTTCATGATTTTGTTTTTTTCCTATTGAATTTGTAGCCCTTAAATTTCTACATAATTATTCATATGACTGTTGTTTTATTCTAATTCTCCGTACAGATATTTTTTCCAATTTCGCCAAAGTGACCTAAACTCTTTTGAATTGATGACAAGAAGTGGCTAGATAGTTTTAACGACACTAAAATGAAACTAGCCTCTATTCATCTTCTTCTATGTGCCATGTCCTGACAGAACCTAGGCGATCATGGCCTTCCACGTCTCCCTATCAATCATAAAAAGAATAATCTTGTGAAAATGCTAAATGCTAAACCCGTAAAATATGACTGCTAATATACCTCTCACAATATGTTAAAAGAAATTAAACTTGTCCAATACTAGTCTTCTTATTTTATGTGCATTGTCTTTTCAGGACGTAGGTGATCATGACCTTCCACATCTTCCTATACCTGATGGCTCTTAGCATGCTTTCACCTGTAACATCTCACAACCCCTGTTCTGTTATCCACCTTATCAGGTCATTCAAATATACCATACGCTGCTTTCCTTTGTTTCCTTTTCCCTCTATCTGGCCTTATTACTATCAGTTTCTCTAAGCCCTCTTTCCTCATTACATGACCTAAGAACTTCAGTTGTCTCTACCTTACGCTCAATATTAATTTCCTTTCGTTTCCATTCTTTCCAACACTTCATCTTTGCTCACATGCTCGGTCCACGATATCCGCAGCGTCCTTCTGGAGAATCACATTCAGTTGTTTCAAGTTTTCCTTCATCTTTGTTGATATTGTCCAACATTCACTGCCATATTGAAGAACTGACATCAAAAAGCAATCTAGTACTCTCTTCTTTGTTTCTAGGGAAATTTTCCTGTGCCTTAGTACTTGACTCAGCTTCTGGAACGCGTCCGTCGCCTTGCCAATTCGCCTTCGGATCTCTATGTCGCACTTTCCGTCTTCTGTTATAACGCTTCCCAGGGATTTAAATTTTGTACCTGCTTCGTTTTAATACCCCCCCACCTGTATTTGACACCTTCGGCTGCTTCTTTTGCTGATGACCATGCATTCGGTTTTCTTGCAGTTTATTTGTAATTTTTTTTGCCACTCTCTTCAGCTACCTTCTGTAGGAGATCTTGTAGTTTCATTTCTGTGTCTGCAATCAGCACTGAATCGTCTACGTATTTTATGTTGTTCAAATTGTGGCCTCCGATTGCAAATCCTGGCATAACATCTCGGGTCCTCAAAATATTCTCGCTGTACAAGTTGAACAGATCCGGTGAAAAGACACATCCTTGTCTTACGCCCCTTTCTATCTTTGTAAATCTGCTGAATTCGTTACCTGTCCGCATGCAGGTAGTTGGCTTTCTGCAGAAATTCCTAATTACTATTATGTCCTTTCCAAAAATGTCGAGGCTGCTGAGCATCTTCATCAGTTTTTTGTTGCGTATTTTGTCGAACGCCTTCGCATAATCGATAAAACAGAGGTACAAGTCCTTCATTTGTATTGCCCTTTCGGAGAACATCCTAATCATAAATATGGCGTTCTCTGTTGCAAAGGCTTCTTCTTTGCCTTCCTTCAATACAGCTGATAATGGGAGCAACGCATTCCGCTTTCTCTATCTCATGCTTACATGAAGTTATATATATAATTCGTAAGTGTTCCATCGAGCTTTCCGTGTTGATATCTCGGCTTCACGAACTTAATTGCAGGACTTCATTGGTTGATAGCTCACATAATTTTACATAGTTATTATCTCTAACCGTAAATTCTATTTTTGAACGTTCATATTCCGAAACTCTCTCTCTCATGGAAATCTCTCCCAGCTACGTGATTTCCGGTCACTTGTGATTTTCAAATATTTAAATGTAACTTTAATCATCATCTTCTAATCTTAATAATAATTTTTCGTAGATACTTTCACTCTCGGTACACCCTTGCATTTTAGTGACATAACCGAACTCCCTACCGCTTACAAATTTTATCCATAATTATCAAAAGGTTTCATCAGCTGTCGGTAGTTTGGAATGTGTGGAATAGTGTAAGAATAAAATATACATTTTTCATTTGAAAATAGAAATTTATTAAAAGGAAAGAACAACCAGAATTCATAGAAATTAATGTTCAATTCAAAAGTTAAGCGTATCAAGCGTTGTAGAAAATGTTTGTATTAGTAATTGTTGAAAGAGAATATGCATATGTACGTATGTATGTATGAACCTTTGTTTTGTAGGAATATCTTTGAATGGAGAAGAAAAAGTAAAAGGAATCAGCATACGAGAAAGAAGGAGAAGGAGGACGATCTGTGACGTGGTTTCTCTCTTTGCATTTTAGTTGCTTCGTTTCTCTGCTCTCATCTGCCTGTCTTGTCTGGTCACGGAATGTCAGTTAAGTAGTTAAATCTGGTCACGTTACCGGCTCCCAGAGGCATTTTCGTCTTTTGGAGTAAAAAACGTTTGACTGACGTCATCGTTCATTTTCCTATTTCGTATCCAATCAAGATCCATAATTTTGCATTTCACACTGACTTGTGAAATTTGCCATGGTTTGTTTTTTTTCCAAAATGTTTTAGTCGTTTGAATCTATATTTGCAGGTGTGCAATTTGACTTTGTATATTTTAGTTGGGTTTTTCCAAAATGCTTTCAATTCTTAATTTCTTATCTGCCACAACGTGACTGCCTTCATTCAAGTTAAATGATTAAAAATAAATTAAAATAATAAGAAATTATGTGATATAACTGGTGCAGCAACAGGGCGTTTATTATTATTATTATTTTTCATCATATTTTTGGTCGCACTACCTACCAAGTCTGCGGGAAAACCTAAGAGAGGTCGTGGTGTGTTATTATAGGTCCATTTCATGTTTTTCTCTATCTCCACTAACATCCCTAGCGTTACATAGACAAAGTTCTCCTTAGTGTGCGGGCTGAACTTAACAAGAGATTTTTTTTTCTATATCTCTTAAGCTGGGGTTTCCAGGGATTCTATCAATATTTTTTTTTGTTCCATTTTTTATCATTCCAAGTGCACCTACTATCACTGGCACGACTCTTGTTTTCAATTTCCAAATTTTTTTCTATTTCAATTTCCTGGTCTTTATTATTATTATTATTATTATTATTATTATTTCATCTTCATCAGAATTCCTTTTCTTCTATAGTCACACTATATACCAAGTCTACGGAAAGACCTAAGGCAGGTCGTGGTGAGCTGTTATGGCTCCATTTCATGTTTTTTATATCTCCCTAACATCCCTAGTATTACATAGACAAAGTTCTCCTTAGTGTGTGCGCTGTACTTATCAAGACAATTTTTTGTATATCTCTTAAGCTGGGGTCTCCAGAGATTCTTTCACTCTTTTGTTCCATTCTTTCAATTCTTTTGTTCCATTTTTTATCATTCCAAGTGCACCTACTATCACTGGCACGACTCTTGTTTTCGATTTCCACATTTTTTTCAATTTATTGTTTTCATTATTATTATCCGTTTTTTTATAGAAGCTTGGAAGGAAAGTGTATAGAATGCGATTGTCTCAGCACAAGGCCAAGGTTTCATTGGTGACCATTGCTTGTGCTGCAGATTTTGCCCAAGTGAAAATTCCCAAGCGGTCACCCATCTGACCAGGCTCAACGTTGCTTAACTTCGGTGATCGAGCGAGAACCGGTCTATTCAACGTGATAGGACGTAAGCCCTGAATAATGTATAAAGAATACTAACATCAATGCTACAAATGTATGTATTCTAAGGAAGATTGTGAAATATGTCAGCGCAAGGCGATATATAAGAATATGGCAAGATTTTATGCATTTATGTTAATTTAAGTTGTTCTTGTCCAGTTTAGGAAGAGCTCGGAAATCTCAGAATGGATACCGATCGCATATTTATTCTTCTGGTCGTGTATAGGCTGTTGGGTTTAACAGCCAATATTTTTGTTTTCCGTCTGGTGTTTTTATTTTTATTATTTTTTAAATTTTTTTCTAATTCGTTCTGCATGGTCGAATCCGCTTCCAATATTCAGAGCTATTTGTATTCCTGTCTATTTCAGAGACCTGATAATTTTCCTAATTGCTATAATGTCCTATCCAAAAATGTTGAGGCTGCTGAGCATCTCCATCAATTCTTTGTTGCGTATTTTGTCAAACGCCTTCGCATAATCGATAAAACAGAGGTACAAGTCCTTCTTCATTGGTATTGTCCTTTCGGAGAGCATCCTAATCATAAATATGGCGTTCTCTGTTCCAAAGGCTTCTTCTTGGTGACCATTACTTGTGCTGTAGATTTTGCCCAAGTGAAATTTTCGACAACCATTATATTCCCAAGAGTTTGCCTAATGTTTTCCTTTCTCAAAAACAAATCCAACTTGAAAGGAAGAAGATTTCAAGACATTGAGGCAATCCAAGAAAATGCCACTAGGCAGCGGCTGTCCCGCAAAAGCAAAAGTTCCGCGAATGCTTCCATGACTAAAAACGACCCTGGAAATGTGTGTGGCTTCAGAAGGGTACGACATCAAAGAAGATTATATACCGAATTGATATTTAGCACACTGGTACCCCCTATGTATAATTTTACTCTAGCCACAAAATTAGCAACTAGGTCCTACCCTTTTACTGTGAAACCGATCAACTGTAAACGCAAGATCTACTCCATCAACCCTTTTTCTCGCACTTCCCGCCTGTGGAGTTTCCTTCCGCTTATTTGCTTTCCCGAGACCTACAATCTCCAAGAATTTAAATGTAAAGTCAATCGTCATCTCTTATCTCACTAACTTGCTTCCTTTCTCTCATGCTCCTTTCTCCGTCCACTCTCGTCAGCATTCTCATCGTTCTCTTACCCACTTCCTGGCACCCACTATAACCTGTCACTCTTTCTCATAACTTTCCTTCTATGTAACTCCTGCACAAAGTGGCAGTAAAATGTCATGCTTGGGGCGAAACGATTATAAAAACAAAATTCTATTCTATTATAATATGGTTACAAAATGGGAGATCAATTCTACTTTAAAACCAATATAAAAACTGATCCCTCACTTTATGGTCACAGCCATCCTTCTCTCATGCTCCTTTTTCCGTCCACTTCACTCTGATCAGTATTGTCATCCTTCTCTTACCCACTTCCTGACACCCCCTATAACCTGTCACTCTTTCTCATAACCTTCCTCCTATGTAACCCCCTGCACAAAAGTGGCAGTAAAAATGCCTTGATTGGGGCGACACGATTATAAAAATAAAAAAAGTACTGCAGTTTTTTGTAGCACCAGAGCCGACAGTTTTCGTCAGACCTTGTAAATTAGCGGAAATAGCATATTGTGAAATCCATTATTTTGCTGACATATTTGTATTTATCCAATTATGACTAGCTAAGCTTCATTTCACTTTCGTTTATGCTATCATT
>JBBBDQ010029004.1:460000-472500 GCA_037127315.1 Ascarosepion bandense
AAGAAAGCAGACGATTTGCAATAGACGCTGGTGTTTATATAAGACGTTAACTTTAAATTCCTTTCTCTTTATACTGTTCGTTCTCCTTTCCTTTCTTTTCTTTTTCTTTCTCTTCTTTCCGTTTATCATTTTTCTATAGTTTTTTCTTTCTCTCTTTGGGTTTATTTGAATGAGCGAGGAAATGTTTTTGTAGGTTAACGTTAAATGTCTATTCTCGATATGGGCACGTGAGTGTCTGTGTGAAATTTTTTTTTTGATTATTTTGAATATTAACTGTTGTATCTTTTGGGTCTGACGAGCAGCTGTTTTTTCTTTTTGCGAAATACGTATTACCCATGAAATTGTCGAATATGTAAAATTTTTTCTAGAGTATATTACTCTGTTAAAATAAATAAATAAATAAATAAATTTATCATTGAGTTCTTTTGAGTTCGTCTCTATCGGAATTTACCTGACTTAAATACCAAATATTCTACGTTATATATATATATATATATATATATATATATATATTGTTATTTTACAAATGTATTTCCCATAAGTTCTCTAAATCATCTTGCATTTAAATCTCATTAACTTAGAGCTTCTTCCCAGGTTGATAAAGAAATACACTCCTGATCAAAAATTTAAGACTACTTAAAAATCTTTAAAAAGAATTTTTTTTATGGATAGATTTTAAACCCCTCCCACTTAAGGTTACCAATGCTACAATCTAAAAGCATATGGAAACAAAAAGCTACATTCCAAACATTTTATTTAGAAATTTACATTTTTATAAATGAGGCGATTTACACATGATCAAAATTATAAGACCAGGAGTATAAATTGTTAGATCTATGGTAATTCCAATGTTTTTATTTCAGTTAGAGATTAGCAATCACTGCGTAAAGGTGTTACCATGCCTAAAGCAAGCAAACTTACCAAAGTTGAGCGTTCTCGAATTCTAGAATTCCATAACAACATTTGTCACAGCGGGCGATCGCAGCTAAAGTAAATCGCAGTAAAACTGTGATTTGCAACTTTCTAAAGAACAGTGAGAATTACGGAAAAGCAAAATCCTCTGGTAGGCCCCAAAAAATTACTCCTGCATTGAGTAGGAGAATAAGACGGGTTGTTATGAAAGACAGGGGACTTTCTTCTAGTCAAATTAAGGCAGTCACAGATGCTGATTGCAGTCCCGTAACCATCAGACGGCACTTAAGACAAAAAGGCATGGTAAATAAAAAGCGTAAACAAATTCCTCGGCTGCTTCCACGTCACAAGTTGGACCGCTTAAAGTTTGGTCGTGAATACCAAACATGGGACGTTGAGAAGTGGAAGAAAGTCCTGTTTTCTGATGAGAAAAAATTCAATCTCGATGGTCCTGATGGCTTCCAACGATATTGGTATAACAAAAACATGCTCCCTGAAGTGTTCTCCGCACGTCATAGTGGTGGAAGGTCTCTAATGGTATGGGGTGCCTTTTCTTACAGAGGGACGATGGAGCTCCAGGTGATGCAGGGTCGTCAGAGAGCGGCTGGTTGTGTTAACATGCTACAAAAAGCATCTTTGATGACGGAGGGCCATCATTTGTGTGGGGATGGATGGTTATTCCAACAGGATAATGCTGCAATCCATGCTGCAAGACGGACCTTGACCTTTCTACAAGAAAATGGAGTCCATCTTTGTGAAGCCATCTTCAGAAGCTGGAGCAACATCCCCTGCACCTTAATGGAAACGCTTATTTATAGCATGCCTGACAGAATTTTTGAAGTCATCAAAAGCAGTGAAATTAGACTTCATTATTAAATTTGGTTGTTGAATATTTTCATACACCTTTTGTACAATTTCGTTGAATTTTTGTCTCTGGTCTTATAATTTTGATCATGTGTAAATTGGCTCATTTTATAAAAATGTAAATTTCTAAGTAAAATGTTTGGAATGTAACTTTTTGTTTCCATAACCTTTTAGATTGTAGTATTGGTAACCTTAAGTGGGAGGAGTTTAAAATCTATCTGTAAAAAAAATTTTCTTTTTAAAGATTTTTAAGTGGTCTTAAATTTTTGATCGGGAGTATATACTCTAATATGATCGATACCAACTTAGCAGACCGCCTGCAGTCTCTCTCTCACCGGCGCGACGTGGCTTCCATGTGTCTCTTCTATAAATACTTTCACGACTTCTGCTCCGATGAACTTAGATCACTGGGGCCCCCTAGGTTCGAATTTGCACGAGATACTAGATTAGCAACTAGATCCCACCCTTTTACAGTGAAACCGATAAAATGCAACCGCAACTTCTACTCCATAGTTTCTTTTCTCGCACTTCCCGACTGTGGAATTCCCTTCCACATGACTGCTTCCCCGACAGCTACAATCTCCAGGAGTTTAAATGTAAGGTCAATAGACACCTCCTAACAAACTAACTCGCTTCCATTCTTTCAAACACTCTTCCCACCCACCCATGTAGCTATCACCCGCCCTCTTCTGACATTTCCTATTTCTAACCACTTTTTCTATTTACCTTCCCCTATGTAGCCCCAAGCGCAATAGTGGCAGTGGAATGCCTTGCTTGGGGTGAAATGATTAAATATATATACATATATATATTAATAATAATAGAGAATGACGTTTGCTTAGAAGATAAGTCGGACTTTCCCGATCTTTTGCAAGAAGGAATCGTGGGTATTTTTGTACAAACATCTATTTCATTATATTTTTGTGGGGACCTACGCGCCCATCCTTGTTGTTCTGACATTGGCAAAAGAAGCAAGCATTCACTCCAATTCTATTTATTTATTTATTTATTTTTATTCTTTCACGGTTCTTGTTAAAAAAAGAAAAAGGAAAAAAAAAAGACTCATCATTTCAATTACTTTATTAAAATCCCAACTCTAGACAAGTTGCTACCCAAGGCTATAGAATAATTTCTATTTAAACATACAAATGGTATACTTTTATTCTTCCACACATCTACATATTCCAACCTTCTGCTACCAACCTTCTGATGATTACGAATAATATTAAGTTTGTAGGGAGTTCAGTTATGTATGACACATGGACAATTCAGTAAGCATTAACCATCTCCCTATAGATTTAAATTTATTAAAATTTGAATTTATTAAAATTTGAACATACATATTGAAAAAGACATCCACATTAAATTGCGTCCATGTTCTAACAACATTGCAAATCTTAATAAAAACAAAATTCATCATCAAAATAGTAATGTTCTTGTTAAGTAGAAAGATTAAATGTTTTTTTTAGTATTAGATAATATTTTTATCTTTTTCAGAACCTTAATTTAAATAATTGTTTGAATTTAATGCAAGCTTATTTACTAATGACTGAATTATAATGTTTCTTCCTTTAGAAAATCTTCATAAATATATTTTTACATCCTTACCCCCCACCACCCCTTATTTAATTTCATGAAATACATTTTTGTAAAGCTTACAGTTTATATTCAGTCAGCCAGTTAAATACCATACGCGACACACGCTTGGGCGATCACGTCTCGAAAGACTGACTGAGTAAAAGATTATCCCGCAGTAAGTTGTCATTGATTTCTGCGGTAGACTTTGTTGCCTTTCAAGGTTATAGAACCCAAACTGTCCTGTTATTTAACCCATAACGGGAGGGAAGAGACGGATTAATACCTTTCTCAAGGGTATTTGCAGGTAAGTGAATGCAAGGGATTCAACTGGAATTCGAACTCGGCTCTCTGATTTTTATTGCCGAACCAATATCCACTGCACCACGACATTAGTTATAAAATAGGGTCTTGGGAAAATATTCAATCAATATATTTAAAATCTAAAACAGGACACCTATTTACCGAAAATTTATTTTGAATCGTAAACTAAAAATGCAATAATACTTAGATATTATTTAATTAGAACAGCATTTAATTGCTTGTATGTAAAATATATATTATAAACACTACTCTCTTAAGAAAAAATACGTCGATTAATAAATATTTCACAAGAATTTGCATTTTTAAAAATTTTCATTAAAATAATTAATAACTTTTAAACCTTTTACAATTTTCTATTAACGTGTACCAATTAGGTTATATTGCAAATAAAGTAAAAAATTATATTTAATATTAAAATGGAAAAGCTTACTACAATGCAGTGTCCCTTGATATATTAGAAATAATTTAGAATTTTTTGTGTGTATATAAACGTGCCAAATTTTGTAAATAAGGACGTCTATACACGATATTATCAGGACACAAATTGGTTAATATAGTAAACTCAAAGCCAAATTACCTAAAATTTAACTATTTAGAATTTATTTCTTAATAATTTTACGATTACTAGGAAGTTAGAAATTATATAAAAAAATGAGCACACATTATATTCCACGAGTATTTTTCTGGATATATCTTTCGTAGACAAAATAGTTAATTTTCCAAAACATAAGGCTGTCAATAGAGCTGCCAATATCTCATAAAAAATACCCAACTAGTTTTGTGGCGGACAAACATAATCTCGCTGCTGACCTTGAACGGGATCTACACTCTGTGGTGAATTGGGGCAAGAAGTGGCTTGTCAATTTCAATGCGTCTAAGACCAAGCTCTTGTCTGTCAATCATCACAGGCAACCTCTCCTGCCTCCCACAAGCATGGACCAAGCGATTATCCCTGAGAGCAATACACTGCGCGTCCTCGGTCTTACCCTCTTTTCTGATCTCAAATGGAACCACTACACCGAGTCCATAGCTAAATCCACTGCTAAGAAGGTTGGGTCACTGTGTCGGGCCAGGATGTTTTTCCGCTTGAATACATCCTGCATATATACAAATCAACCATTCGTCCGTGCAGGGAGTACTGCTGTCATATATGGTCAGGCGCCCCTGCCGTTCACCTCAGTGTTCTCGACAGGCTCCAAAGGAGAATCAGTAATGTGTTAGGTACTGACTAGGCGGCACGACTACAGCCACTCCCCCACCGACGAAATGTGGTCTCCCTTTGTCTGTTCTATAAATACTTTCATGGCTTCTGCTCGGACGAACTTAAGTCACTGGTGCCTCCTCAACAGGTGTTTACTCGTGCAACCAGATTGGCAACTGGGTCCCACCCATTCACAGTCAGGTTAGCCAAATGCAGACGACAATTCTACTCCTGCAGCTTTTTCTCTCGCACTTCCCTCCGGTGGAACTCGCTCCCATATTCTTGCTTTCCTGACGGCTACAACCTCCAGAAATTTAAATGCAATGTCAATACTCATCTACTAACCACTGGACTCTAGCTCTCTCCCCACCCCCGTATAACCTTCTCTTTCTCCCCACCTATGTATCTGTCATCACACCTGCATTCTCATCTTTCTATTGCTTTTTTCTAACTGGTTAGTCTTCCTCTTCACTTTCTTCTAATTAATCTTTTTACACTTATGTAGCCCCCTGCACATCAGTGGTATTACCGCCTTGCTCGGGGTGAAACGATTAAAAAAAAGATAAAAATAACATTAGTTTTAGATCTGATTTACTAAACTTTTAAATTTTTTTCCAAAATGTAGTTAAAAAAAACTATATTTTATTTTAATTTAAAAGATTTTTCCATCAAGAGGATTATAGTGTTCTACAAAATTCATAATTATTGCGAAAAACAAGTGATTTTAAGTAATTTATATAAAAATAATATATTTCAATGAATTTAAATTCAATTTGAAACAGAGGAAAATATTTTTTACTTAATGAAAATATTAAATTAAGGCTATCAGTTTGACCTTAAAACTATAATTAAAAATTTGATGAAAGATTTTTCATGTTTAAAATTAATTTTAAACCTTAAGTATAGCTTTTCTTTGGAGGTACTTATGCTTATGTATCCTCATTGTCTGCTTGTTTCCATTGTGGTGATACCGAGTAAGGGAGGGACCGGATGTTTGCCTTCAGAGATCCAGAAAGCAAATAACCAAAACTGGTCTTTGCGCATCTGGCTCCACGCAAATGTTCCGGAGGTAAACTAAAAATAAATAAATATCAAATTCTTTTTACGGACCTGTAGCGGAACTCTGGATCCTGATTGGTCATCAAATCGCAAAATTCAAAATACGTCAGAGAAACGGTTTTTCCATAGCTAAAGAAAAAATCGTTTCTGAGCCACCCCACAGACTGGATTGAATACTTAAGGATGGTCCCTAACCGGTCACGGTCAGTTAGAGGAGGCGGGTTGCTGACACACATCAAAGATGTAACTCTCAACTTCAAGTGACCCGGACATTGTCCCCCCTCTCTCTCTCTTTTTCCTTCTCTATTTCAACAATTACTCCTACAAACAACTTTATCATTGAACACGAACTCTACTCATAACTTCTTACTAATTTTTATAATTGAACATTAATTTCTACAACTGTTATTTCTTCTTTTAATAAATTTCTATTTTACATTCAAAGTGTATATTTTATTATTTCACTCTTCTGCACTAATTCACACATTCCAACTGCCGACGACCAATCTTCTGATGAAAACCCTTCTGATGATTATAACTCTGCATCGAAACTTGTAAGCTGTAGAGAGTTCGTTTAAGTCTGACACAAGGCCGAAAAAAAGAAACATTAACCAGCTCCGTACACTTTACCATAAACGTATCAATAAGTTTAATCAGGCTTCAAAATTTTATAATACTCCAATGATCATGCGAACCAATGTTATCTACCTGGACTACAGCCAGTCTTTTTTAGACTTCAGGAAATTTCTGAGACATTGGGATATTTCTAATACTTTAGCTACCTTTACTCGTCATTGAGAATCTTTATTTTCAGGAAAAAAAAAAACAATTTTAATTTCTTGTGGTTTCTACAACAGTTCTTAAAACTAAAAACGTAGAAAGACTTTCTTTTAATACTTTTTCTCCTGTAGCATTTTCTGTATTGTTTTCTGTAAATTGTTTAAGGATAAATAAAAAATAATCCCCTTTTGGAAGTATTTAAAAAAGATATGGGAATGTATTAAGTTTAGAAAACACACAATGAATTAAAATATAATGCCCTTAGCAAACACGTTGTCAGGGTTAGACAATTGCATGGTATTTGACACAAATAGAGTTAAGAATATTAGTTTCGAAAAAACATAAAAATTCCGAAATATTTCTAATATCTTTATTCAGAAATCGATCTTATTTTAAATCGCGTGCAGCAAATCGGTTGAAAATAAAATGATTCTACACATAAGTCTGAAATAATTGGGGGCGGTGAGAGATATGAACAGACGGTGGTTATTTTCTTTAGTGCATTTTTTTCCGATTTGCTTGCATGTTTAAAAGTCTTATGAATAGAATGAAAATATTTTCGTAGTTTTTGTTGAATGTTTTTTTTCTAAGACAACTCGTCCTGCGTCAGGCAAATAAAAAATGCCTCCGAAATAAAATATTTATAATTACAGCTTAATATCTTTAAAATAAATTATTTTTTTTTTTTTTTACATGTCTGAAGATCATATGGAATACTCTTCGCTATGGTGAAGATGAAGTAACAATCATGCCGTGTCATGGATTCATTGACCTCACTCGCGATTTTTGTCACCCCATGTAGATGCTAACCCTGCAGTTGGTTTCATTTTGTCACCCCATGTGGATACTAATCACTTTCAATATATCAACGTATGGCTCAGCTATAACATATTTAGTATTAGAGATAAAATTATCTAAATCTAAACTTATTTATAAATGGAACTTTGTCTCTGTGTGTGTGTGTGTGTGTCTGTGTGTGTATGTGTCCGTTACCTATAGACTCCGAAACAGCTGAACCGATTTTCTTAAAAATGTATAAAGTTGTACTATAAGCGTATGCCAGTGTTCTTAGCTAGGTTTTGTGTCGAGGTACCATCGATAAATATCGAAAATCGATAATCGAAAAATTCGCATTATAGAAGGAGTGGACCGATTTTAATCAAATTTCATACTCATAGACAAAGACATAAGAAACGATATTCAGAAGTTTTAAGGTTGCAGTTCTTACAATAGTGCAGAAAATCTATAATATATATATATATATATATATATAAGGCAAGATGGTTGTGTGTGTGTGTCTGTTTATCTGCCTGTATGTCTGTATATTTTTTCAGCCTTTGATTTTAGTTTTTGCTTCAGATTTGGCTCTAAATAGATATAATTGTAGTTCTTAGTCTCAGCCATGATACCATTTACTCAGAGAACTTATTTATCCTTCAAAATTCAGTTTACGACGAAAAAAATTATTTTATATCGATACCAGGAAATCAAAATTTGACTTACATCCATTCATTTTTCTTTCAGTCTACGGTTTCGCTTTAACTGGAAACAACTATTGCTTTTTAGTCTTTCGTGCCAACGTCCAAAGAGTCTGAGCTCCAGGACGATGGATTAGTTTTAAAGCTTTCATTACACCCGAGCAACGTCAGGCTATACTGCTAGTTAAACATAGGATAGGCAGCGTTTGAGGCAGTTTTACACAATATAGCATGCTGCTACAAAACTAATATATTAACCTAAAAATCGAGTCGTTTTTAAATATCCTCGTAGAAACCTAGAATTTCATATGGGGGCTATACATGGCGGTAAACTTGTTCCGGTAAATATAAAATATTAGCTGTATACAAACAGTTTCTTTGACCAGTAGTTAAAATATATTTGAGTGACATAAGCAGCCTTTCAGGTTTCATTAGCCCGATCAACTCAGTAGATTAAAAACTTAATCGGGCGATTAAAGTTTATTGCTTCACTTGCCCGCGGTCGATTAAAAACTTCGCAATGAAACGTGTCTGTTCGAATACAGAATAAGAAAATCTCATTCCTTTTACAAACCAAAAGTATGTCATTGAAGATTCGCAAGTTACTTTGAATGACCTACAATGACATTATTGTACTCTTGGCTTTTATCCTCCCGGTCAGTGTAAACATTCGTTTAATTAACGCTTCCAGAGGGGAGCCAAAATGAATCTGTCACCTAGATTAAAGACGCTCACGGATTTTAAGAAACTCATTTGGAAAAATATTATCGTATATTTCCTCCTCGTTTACGAGAAGTAAAAATCGGACATATGAAAGAAAGAAAAAAAAAAAACGCGCATACTTCTTTCAAGCATGCACCGAAAAAAAAATTATACAAGTAATTTTTCTTAAAGAAAATTTTTGAGAAAATCTGATTTGTTTTTTTTTATCATCTATGAGAGGGAGGTTGCAGTCAAACAGAAGAAACTAAGAAGTTAGGTACCTTCATTTAACTGCCAAAAAATAAAATAAAAAAAACCCAGTATATCATGATGTTAGAAGGGCACAAATTAAAAAAAAAAACGAATTTTTATAATCAAAATGTTTATTTTCTTAACCGAAATATTAAATCTACATGGTTACATAAAGAATATTGACACACTTAAAGCATTTTCTCTAACTACCACTCCCCAATTTTCTAAATAACCATGAATTCATCTTATATTTTGAAAAAAATATTTTCGCCATTTACTTTAACATATCACCTGAAGAAGAAGAATTTTGTGCTAACATGAAACATTTTTGTGTAGTGATATTTGGCTTTAATAAACCATTGTAATAACAAAATTGCAATATTAAGCTCTACTCTGTATTGAGCACACTTTATAATTTAAAAATGTAAATGCTTGGACAGTGGGTTTTAATCTTCGTGTTCTTTCACTTTTTTGTTATATATATATATATATATATATATATATATATATATATATGAAATGATTTGTTTGAACATTATTTTTGATCGATACTCATATTTAAATAGATATTTCTGTTTATAAGCAAACAGTATTATACATGTATTTCTAACGGCCTGGTTATTTACGATAAATTTTTCTTACGAAAATGTGTGTCGTTCAGCAGGATTAGAACCTGCGACCTCTATCCACATAGGGGAAGTCACCAACTGATCTGACGCTTCTTAGACATCTCAACCACGAATGACGAACAGTCTAAACCGAATCATATCAAGCCTATATAACAGAATTTTAGATTCATTCTAATAACCATATCTGCTCTGAAATGAATCGTAATGTCAACAAATGTAAACATATTACGGAAATTAACGAAGATTAACGAAATGGTCTTTAAACAACCGACACTTTGTAAACATTATTGTTTGAACATTATTTTTGATCGATACTCGTATTTAAGTAGATGTTCTATTTATAATCAAACATATATATATATAAATATATATTTGACTAATTAATCCAAAAGAAGGCAATAATGCCACTAAAACTCTAGAGGTTTCTGCAACAAAAAAAGAATAAAAAGACTTCAGAATTAATAGAAAACCCATGTCTAAGCAAGAAAGAAGAAATGAATCTCTACTTTTTTTTTCAATATACTAGGATTATATTTATACATGATTAAGCTTAATTGACTTAAATAGTTGTTTTTTTTTTCGAGGTTTGATTGCACGATTTATAAGAATTCTTTAGTTTTCAGTTTGCCTAAAATTTTCTTTGTAAACAACCATCGTGATTTTGTGTCCAACTAGAAATTCATGCCAAACATTCGTGAAGTCTTACGGGTGCAAAATCTTAAAATATTTCACTGCATGCGAGAGTATGACTTTACACTTTTCTAATTGTTTTCGGCACTTTTTGCTTTGCCATACAAGTAATAAACTCGTTACAGCTTGCTTCAGTTCCTGTAAGAGAAGTGAAGTAAAGAAACTGTAAGGAAAGATATATATATATATATATATATATATATATATATATATATATATATATATGTGTGTGTGTGTGTGTGTGTGTGTGATTATGTGTGCGGCCTCTGTTTATTTTGGGTGGAGAGAAAAAAAAAAGAAAGGGTCGTAACTGAGAAAGTATTTGCCAAAAACAGAGAATTGTAATTTAACAGCAACTCAAAATAGACTTCTCATTATTTTCTATTTGTGTAAGCACAATAAAGATTATGAGAACAAAGACGAGCAATTATGAAACTGACCTTAAAAGTTCCAAGGTGCAACATTGAGTTAGGGGTTGAGAAACGCACAATAGAAACCAATTAGATATTCACACAGCTACAGACACATATATACACAAATACTCATATCGCTCTCTCTCTCTCTCTCTCTCACTCTCTCTTTCTCTATTTATCTCTTTATCTATCTAACTCTCTCTATATATATATATGTATGAGTGTAAATCGGTGTACATATGTGGATTTATGTAAGTGGCTATTATTTTGGACATTTCAAATGGTTCCAACATATTTCTATATATTTATTTAAAAAATCTTATCTATCTATCTATTAATCTATCTATCTATCTCACACTGTTCATATCTATTAATCTATCTATCTATCTCATACTGTTCATATCTATTAATCTATCTATCTATCTCACACTGTTCATATCTATTAATCTATCTATCTATCTCATACTGTTCATATCTATTAATCTATCTATCTATCTCACTCTGTTCATATCTATCTATCTACCTATCTATCTCACTCTGTTCATATCTATCTACCTATCTATCTCACTCTGTTCATATCTATCTACCTATCTATCTCACTCTGTTCATATCTATCTATCTATCTATCTATCTATCTACCTATCTATCTCACTCTGTTCATATCTATCTATCTATCTACCTATCTATCTCACTCTGTTCATATCTATCTATCTATCTATCTCACTCTGTTCATATCTATCTATCTATCTATCTATCTCACTCTGTTCATATCTATCTATCTATCTATCGCACTCTATTCATATCTATCTATCTATCTATCTCACTCTGTTCATATCTATCTATCTATCTATCTCACTCTGTTCATATCTATCTATCTATCTATCTCACTCTGTTCATATCTATCTATCTATCTATCTCACTCTGTTCATATCTATCTATCTATCTCACTCTGTTCATATCTATCTATCTATCTATCTATCTATCTCACTCTGTTCATATCTATCTATCTATCTATCTCACTCTGTTCATATCTATCTATCTATCTATCTATCTATCTCACTCTGTTCATATCTATCTATCTATCTCACTCTGTTCATATCTATCTATCTATCTCACTCTGTTCATATCTATCTATCTATCTATCTCACTCTGTTCATATCTATCTATCTATCTATCTATCTATCTATCTCACTCTCTTCATATCTATCTATCTATCTATCTCACTCTGTTCATATCTATCTATCTATCTATCTATCTCACTCTGTTCATATCTATCTATCTATCTATCTCACTCTGTTCATATCTATCTATCTATCTATCTCACTCTGTTCATATCTATCTATCTATCTATCTCACTCTGTTCATATCTATCTATCTATCTATCTATCTATCTATCTTACTCTGCTATCTAACTATGTCTTTATGTGTATTAATTTACATATCTAATCGAACAATACGTCGAACATTTATGAATCCATCTTAATAAGAAAATCCCCATGTCCCTCTACCGATTCGTCTCTGTATATCAGTCAGTTAAGTGCCATAAGTGACACACGCTTCAGGCGATCATGTCTAGAAAAAGTCATGACTGACTGGGCAGAAGATTTTCTATCCTGCTATT
>JBBBDQ010029004.1:480000-543221 GCA_037127315.1 Ascarosepion bandense
TTGGTGTAGGATAGTTGTATTATCGTTCATTGTTTTTTTTTATATTGTGTAGACAGGATGTTGTTGTAGATGTCTAGAAATGGATGAATGGATTTTATTAAAATATTTCTGTGTATAAACGGATTTTATTAAAAATAAGCAAACATGATGCATGCAATGTACTTAATCTGATATATATATATATTGTTTTGACGTGTGTCCTTATATACCGCGTGATTTTTTTTCTGTTGATAATCATTTTTGTGAAGCTTACCATTTCTATTTGAGCGAAATTTCGTGTATAATGGTCGAGAAGTTACCCTGCATTAGCCAATCTAAACTTATATAATAAAGGGAACTTTGTGTGTGTGTGTGTGTCTGTGTGTGTGTGTGTATCCGTTACCTATAGACTCCGAAACGGCTGAACCGATTTTCTTGTTGTACTATAAGCGTCTGCGAGTGTTCTTAGCTAGGTTTTGTGTCGAGGTACATCCGATAAATATCGAAAATCGATAATCGAAAAAATCCGGTTATAGAAGGAGTGGTCCGATTTTAATCAAATTTGATACACTCAGAGACAAAGACATAAGAAACGATATTCAGAAGTTTCAAGGTTGCAGTTCTTACAATAGTGCAGAAAATTGATAATATATATATATATATATATATATATATATATATATATATATATAAGACAAGATGGTTGTGTGTATGTCTGTTTATCTGCCTGTATGTCTGTATTTTTTTCAGCCCTTTTATTTTAGTTTTTGCTTCGGGTTTGGCTCTAACTAGGTATAATTGTAGTTCTTAGTTTCAGCCATGATATCATTTACTCAGAAGAGTTATTTAGCCTTCAAGATTCAGTTTACGACGAAAAAACCTATTTGATATCGATACCAGGAAATCAAAATTTGACTTACATCCATTGATTTTTCTTTCCGTCTACGGTTTTGCTTTAACTGGAAATAACTATTGCTTTTTAGTCTTTCGTGCCAACGTCCAAAGAGTCTGAGCTCCAGGTCCATTGATTAGTTTTAAAGCTTTCATTACACCCGAGCAACGCCGGTCTATACGGCTAGTCTAATATAAGTAGACTATTTAGCATACAAAGAGTTGTTACGTGTTATAAGTTGTAATATATGAACCAATAATCGACCAAAACACAGAGCCAAATCGCAAACATATATCTAATTTACGATTATACTGGAATATTCTAGAATCTGCCAAAAGTTATATTTCTAATTATTTTTTATATATAAATGCATCCACGTAACAGAGTAAAGAAAATATTAATCCTGATGATGATCAACGATAGTCGAAAGCGACCGGAAACCGAATTTAGTTTTCGTCTTCGAACAGAATTTCGTACTCAGTGAATTTTCCTTCTTTTAGCGAAAATGAATAATTATACTTAAGTTCTGAAGTTCAACTTCTCAGTAATGACATCAAAAGTGTAATTTTAAAATACATAATACATTTACAAGAAAAACAAAATCACACACACACATATATATTTATCGCTCTAGTTTTAGCCATTACTGATGAAAGATATTATTTTACGTTAAAAATATATAAAATGTATTGTTATGTATGTTTGTAGTGTGTATATATCTCTGAAATTGTCGCGAAGCCTCACGTTGCATCTTTCAGACCAGAGCTCTACTCGATCTAATATATATATATTAGCATTTTAATAAAATCAAAAATTGCATCGTCCAATTTGGGTTTCTATTCAGAGACAATATTATCGGTCCCGCGGCATCTACCTAATTTACAATGCATACTATTTTTTATCTGTTGAATTTCGTCAAAATGTCTAATGATTTATCCACGTTCAGCACATCTAAACAATTTGGTGAAAAGCGTTTTTATTTATTTACAGAATATTTCTCCAAACGTAGTAAAAAGTATGAGTTTACACATAGAAATATAGAGGACATTGAATACACACAAATACATATACAAGTTTTAAAATACATTAAGTAGGATACACGCAGAAACACAATAGAAATACGCCTCATTATATATATGTGTGTGTCTGTCTGTTTCTGTGTCTGTGTAAGTGTATGAAACCTTAAATTTATATTTAGAAATATAGTTACGCTCACTCAACAAAAGCAATAAAAAATATATACATATATATATATATATATATATATATATATATATATATATAGTTGATGAAACATTTTCAATAATTTGACAAAATATTTTATATAGTAAAAAGTAATTGCTCCTTCTTCCAACCATTTCGCTGACTTTTTATGAAAATACTCAAATTTTAACGAAGTTGAAGTGCGTATTTCATCGTAAAATAATGATTCAGATTTCAATGCAATGAATCGTTGAAGTAATATTTCGATCCCGTGAACTGGTAAACAACCTAAGATACGCAGATGATACAGTGCAGATAGCAGAGACAGAAAGGAAACTACAAGACCTCCTAGAGAAGGTAGCTGAATAGACTGATAAGAAAGGACTACGAATAAACTGCAAGAAAGCTGAATGCATGGTCATCAGTAAAAAGGGCAGCCTAATATCCCAAATACAGGCCGGAGATTCTAGAATCAAGCAGGTACAAAAATTTAAATACCTGGGAAGTGTTATAACAGAGGAGGGAAAGTGCGATACAGAGATCCAAAGGCGAATTGGCATGGCGAAGAAGCATTCCAGAAGTTGAGTAAAGTATTAAGAAACAGGACAATTTCGCTAGAAACAAAGAAGAGGCTACTGGATTGCTATGTGATTTCAGTTCTTCAATATGGCAATGAATGTTAGATTATATCTTCGAAGATGAAGGAAAAACTTGAAGCAACTGAAATGTGTTTCTACAGAAGGATGCTGCGAATATCATGGATCGAGCATGTGAGCAATGATGAGGTCCTAGAAATGATGGAAACGAAAAGGAAATTAATACTGAGCATCAGGAAGAGACAGCTGAAGTTCTTGGGAAATGCAAAGAGGAAGTAGGGCTTGAAGAACCTGATACTATCAGGCCAGATCGAGGGGAAAAGAGACAGGATAAAGCAACGGATAACATATTTGAATGACCTAATCAGGTGGATGATGGAACGAGGATTGTATGGTGTAACAGGAGAAGGCGTGCTAAGAGCCACCATAGATAGGGAGACGTAGAAAGCCATGATCGCCTACGTCATGAAGGGACACGGCACATAGAAGAAGAAGACGAACTGGTTGTAACAGTTTACCACACGCTATCCATGCTATACTTTGTTTGAAACATCATTTCATCTAGAGACGGTTAAAGGATGATAACATTATCATTGATAACTGCCTCCTTTAAAATGGCGGACTTCATTTACTATATTCTTAATACATGGTTTAATGTAAAATATCGCAATGATGAAATTGAGCAATAATTTTTTGATAACTATTTATACTCGGACTCATGAATGCAATTACAAGTAATCCCTAATAATATGTAAAAATCGTAAATTAAATATTAAAATCAACTTCCTTCACTTTTACAAAAATTCACAATGACGTGGGAAATCCTGGTTTTTCCCAAACGTGCTTAAAGAAAAAGTCGAAACCGGATTTTGCAAGTAGATGTTAAATTGATTTTCTGACCAATGGAAGCCATTTGCAAGACTAAAGAGTCAGCGAGAAAATCTGAATGACTATAAAGGCATTGATCAGATCAGAGCCGGTCAGTCAGGGATGGAATAAGCAGAGACGAACAGCTAAAATGTAACGGGAGAAGCTTCAAGTCCGACCTGGTTATTGGTCCTCTTTATCCTTTTTTCTCGTGTGCTGATTCCTTTTTGTTCTTTTTCATCCAAAAACACTCCTCCTGAACAAACGCTCATACATACTTAAATACGAACCCATAAACCCTTTCCAACAAATTACTACTACAAACATTTCTTGATACCCTTAACTTTCTAACTGAACATTAATTTCTACCAATTCTTATTATTCTTTTCTTTGAATAAATTTCTATTTTAACATGAAAAATGTATATTTTGCTCTTCCACTATTCCGCAATAATTCATACAATCTCCAACATTCTGATGCCAAACTTCTGATGATGAAAACCTTCTGATGATATTTCTGAATAAATCTGTAAGCTGTAGAGAATTCGGTTATATATGACACAAGGCCTAATCATTTAAACATTAACCATCTTCCTCTAGCTAAAATACTTTCAATTTTGAAATCATATTTAGTCAATGAATTTGTAAAAATGTTTCAACATATTTGATTACCTTTCAATCATTCTAGCTGATAAGTTATACTCTTTTGCTGTACAGTTTGGGAAACACTTGTCTGGATCATGTAGTTTTAGAGCATTGCACGATTTTAAATTCGCGTTTGATTTTTGGGTAAGTTAAAATAATTGTCCACGTGTCCAAATATGATATTCAGTGGGGCCAGTTACTTATTTTTAGTGAGTTCGCAATAACGACGTTTTGGTTATCCATTAATTCATAATAAAGGCCCCTCTTTGTAACCAGTCGTAACATTGTGTTGGATGTTAAAATCTATTGAACAGGTGAAGAGGCACATCCCTTGTTCCCTGTTTACGATGTGGTTTCCGGCTTTCTCTTTTCCAATCTTTTTACTCTTTTCTTTTTTTTTTCAATTAGAGTGGGTAGACTAAACTATCGCCCGGTTTCCACTCCACCCACGTCCATTGAACAAGTGAAGAGGACCATACCTTTTTCCTGTCTAGGATCTGGTTTCCGGCTTTCTCTTTTCCAATCTTTTCACTCTTTTCTTCTTTTTTTTTCAATTAGAGTGGATAGACTAAACTATCGCCCGGTTCCCACTCCATCCACGTCCATTGAACAGGTGAAGAGGCTCATCCCTTGTTCCCTGTCTAGGATGTGGTTTCCGGCTTTCTCTTTTCCAATCTTTTACTCTTTTCTTTTTTTCAATTAGAGTGGATAGACTAAAATATCGCCCGGTTCCCACTCCACCCACATCTATTGCACAGGTGAAGAGGCTCATCCCTTGTTTCCTGTTTAGGATGTGGTTTCCGGCTTTCTCTTTTCCAAACTTTTCACTCTTACGTAGCCCCCTGCGCATCAGTGGCGTTACCGCCTTGTTCGGGGTGATATGAATAAAAAAAATGATCTAATTTTCCTGTGTTTGTGCTTCAAGTAATGAAACTACTTTATTCGCCATTTTATTTTCTTACCTACTCATTATCGTGGAACAAGTAAACAAAGAAACGATTATAAACAACGGGCTGTGTGGTTTTTGTATTTTTAGTGATTCCATAGTCATTGCACTTTATTTGTTAAAGTTGGTAAAGGGTGTGCAGAAAGATTAATCGATCACATTCAATTCCGACACAGCAACCTGCGCTCCTTTTGTTGTATAACCTGCAGCCAAGGATGACGATCGTCTCGAAATATAATTACGAACAGTACCAAAATGAGTAATGTGTTGTATCTTTGTACAATGATGACAAAAACAACATGTTGTATACGCTTTGATAGAACGATGATTACTAATTCGACGACGGGGTCCCAAAACTTGTTATCTTTTTTCTTATAAAATCGGTTGTCTTTATCCATGCTGATAAAATGGCGATATTCTCACTTAATAAATGACGACCGTAATACCTTTATATAGATAAAGGCATACAACATTTTCTTTATTCCTTTTCAGGTGACGTGGTGTGAAGTAGGAGGCATTAGGAGGTTTCAGCACACACGCGTCGAGGCAGCCAGAGGCCGCGCTCGTCCGCGGTTTTCCCCGTGTCTTTCTCAGTCTGGGTTTCGATCCCAGCTCTCACCGAGTGCCTAATACTACTAATCTGTCTCTTATGTAAGTGACTACGTCATTTTTGGACACATTGTTTACTACCATTTCAAAGGCCCACATTATCTGAGCTTGGTTTTCAAAACAATCAAATATTTCCCAGATAATTGCATTTGAGCTCGACGGATTTGGTTGGCGACAATTTTTGTCAAAGATTTTCCTGTGTAGTTCATTTTAGACAAAAACTATTCGAACTTTTCCTCACTGAATTTGAACGCGTAATCACGTATCTTTTTTTAAAAACGGTTTTTCACCCTATATTTCGTTCCCTAGATACACTTTTAATTAACCTCAGTCAGTTAAGTGCCATACGTGAAACACGCTTGGGCGATCATGTCTCGAAAGAGACATGACTGACTGGGCAGAAGATTATCCCGTAGTAGGTTGCCATTGCTTTCTGCAGTAGACTGGTTGCCTGCCAAGGCTATAGAACCCAATCTTTCCTGTTATTTAACCCATAACTGGAAGGAAGAGACGGATTAATACCTTTCCCAAGGGTATTTGCGCGTAAGTGAATGAAATGAATTTCACATTTCGATAAACAACTTCGTAACCATAATTTGCAAGAATGGTATTAACAGCTAGAACACCATTTATACCAAAAGTTGTTAGTTGAACTTATACAATAACTTCAGCGTATGTGTAGTTCTTAACTCTACTTCACTCTTTATTTGTAAATACATTTCAGAAAGATCCAGCTTCGAAAAAAAACTGTCCATCGTTTAACTTTTAAGCATTTGTGACATTTTTTAAAAAGTTGTTTAACTAAGTCAAATCATCAGCATCAACACGAATTTATTTTATTTTTCGTTTGCATACGCTGGGGGGTTTACCTATAAATGTATTCTATAAAAATGTAAATAACCAAGCGATAATTTAAAAAAAAACAGTGTGAAGATTTAAGGAAAAAAAAATTAATTTAATTTGTCAACACTGCTAGTACTGCCCAGTCTTAATAGTTAATGTTTTAAATTAAACCCATTTCTTCAAGTCTGTAAAGGTTTTCGCTGACTTGATCCAAAGAAAAGCAGCGGAAAACATATTGAATAACCTGAGCAGGTGGATAACAAAATGGGTGTTGCGTGGTGTTACAGGAGGAAATGTGCTCAGAACCACCAAGAATAGGGAGTCGTAGAAGGTCATGATCACCTACAACCGGAACAATTTACTTACAATAGTGCAGAAAATCGATAATATATATATATATATATATATAAAAGGCAAGATGTTTGTGTAAATCGTTAATAAAAAAAAAGTGTTATAGAAGGAGTGAATTCGATTTTAATCAAATTTGATACACTCATAGACAAAGACATAAGAAACGATATTCAGAAGTTACAAGGTTACAGTTCTTACAATAGTGCAGAAAATCGATAATATATATGTATATATATATATATATATATATATATATATATATATATATATAAGGCAAGATGTTGTTGTGTGTATCTGTTTATCTGCCAGCATGTCTGTATTTGTCAGCCCTTTTATTTTAGTTTTTGCTTCGAGTTTGGCTCTAAGTAGGTATAATTGTAGTTCTTAGTCTCAGCCAAGATACCATTTACTCAGAGCACTTATTTAGCCGTCAAAATTCAGTTTACGACGAAAAAACTTATTTGATATCGATACCAGGAAATCAAAATTTGACTTACATCCATTCATTTTTTTTCAATCTACGGTTTCGCTTTAACTGGAAACAACTATTGCTTTTTAGTCTTTCGTGCCAATGTCAAAAGAGTCTGAGCTCCAAGTCCATTGATTAGTTTTAACGCTTTCATTACACCCGAGCAAAACCCGGTTATACTGCTAGAACATTATAGTTAAATCCCACAACTGAAATAATTGCATCCAGTCAGTACCAAATAAGTTTATAGCGTTTTGCCATATAAGGCTTAGTATTATTTTGGTAAAATCACATCTAGTAGAAATAACGCCTTCGAAGAATACTATCAGACCTTTTCTTTTTCAGAGCGCGATGCTTATATATATCCATATATATCTTAATTTTAAAACGTCACCTGATCCCAGCGGCACAATTCCTCTAATTACATCAAATCCAGGTGGACTATATTTATTCTCTGGCGATCTGTGTTCAAATTGAAATGCTGGCAATGACACTTTATTCCTATATGAGATCTTCCATTTAAGATGACTTCCTCTGGAGTTTATATTTCTTCCGCTTCCGGTTCAATATTAAAAAATCATGTTGATATTTTTCGTACTGTAATACATTTATTCAACAATTTTTGATGGCGTGGGTACGTCAAAAGTGTCATACAATTTTTCCATAGGTAACCCTTTCGAAGTCTTTCTCAATCAGTGAATTTCATTTTAAACTGATTAAGGTGTCGTTTATGATCCGACATTGTCCCTGTACCATATCTGTCATTTTGCCGATCTGTTTTTTATAATGCCACCAGCACATGATACATTTTAAGAAAAACCTTTTCTCCAGTTTTGAAGTATTTACTTATATTGTTATTTCTTGATGCTCTCGCCTTACGTTCTGGTAATAATTTTTAAAAACGGATATAACCTTCCTGGCGCATATCAACTCTGCAGGCGACATTTCAGACGCGGTGTTTGGTTTTGTATTATTCTGAAAACATTCGGAAATTGTTGCAGCATCTCGTCAACTGACTACTCTCCCTCCGTCTTTTTAATACCCTTTGAAACATATCGACAAACCGTTCGGCTTGTCAATTTGATCTTGTGCGATAAGGGGACGTTGTAATATGCTTTATTGTTAATGATTTACAGAAAAGTTTTAATTCACTAGCCATGAATTGTGCCAGGTTATCTGAAACAATAGAGTCAAGTACACAGAACCTAGCAAAAATCTCGCTTATAAAAATTATCGTTTCCGCAGTAGTCGGTCTTCAACATTTTAATATTTCTGGCCATTTAGTGTAATTATCGACTACCAGTGTAAAGTATGCTTCGTTTAATATCCCTACAAAGTATATATGTATTCTGAACCATGAAAAATTGATTTTTAGCCAAAGTTGAAATTTTATTAGCGGTGATTTTACTGCCAGAGCACAGTCTGTGTATGATTTTATTAAATTTTTAATATCATTATCCGTTCTTGGTCAATACGTATAAGCTTCATTAAGGAGTTCCCCCTAGAAATTCCTGGATGCTCTATGGGAAATGCTTTTAACATAGGTTAATTGGAGTAGATATACTAAACTATCGCCCGGTTCACACTTCACCCACGTCTATTGAACAAATGAAGAGGCTCATCCCTTGTTTCCTGTTTAGGATGCGGTTCCCGGTTTTCTCTTTTCCAATCATCTCACTTTTTTTTCAATTGGAGTAGATAGACTAAACTATCACCCGGTTCACACTCCACTCACGTCTATTGAACAGGTGAAGAGGCTCATCCATTGTTCCCTGTTTAGGATGTGGTTTCCGGCTTTCTCTTTTCCAATCCTTTCACTCCTATTTAGTCCCCTGCACATCAGTGGCTTTACCGCCTTGCTCGGGGTGATATGATTAAAAAAAAGGGTTTTTTCAACTATTCTGGTATTACAAATCTTTCTGGATTTATAAGTACATTATGGTATAATGATAATGCTTTATTTCCAGTAAAATTCATTTTTCTATTTTTTTTTCTTTGAATCTTATTTCTTCTTCGATTTAATTAGTTAAGTTCTCGTACTGCATTGCATAATAATTTATTGATTATATTTTCGGCGCTTATAGTCGCAATCGAGTGGCTCGAAGGATTTTTAAATTAGTCGAGATAGTCTCTTCACATGACTCAAGTTTTTGGATGGCAGAATCTTGATTTTATAATAATAGTTTGATAGTACAGTCCCCCAGTCTGCAATCTATTCGCTGTATTTGTTAGAGCAGTCCGATTTCTCGTTCAAAGTCGATGGATGTGCGTTGTAGCGCAGTGGATATCGGCTCTGAACAAATCGGGAAGCCGAGGTCGAATTTCAGTTGAATTCCACGCATTCATTTACACACAAATACCCTTAGGAAAAGTATTAATTCCTATCTTCCCTCCAGTTATGGGTTAAATAATAAAACAGATGGGTTCTAAAGACTTGGCTAGCAACCAGTCTACCGCAGAATGCTATGGCAACCTATTGCAAGATAATCTTCTGCCCGGTCAATCATGTCTCTTTCGAGACATGATCACCCAAAGCGTGTATCACGTATGGCACTTAACTGACCGAATAAAGATAATAGTTAAAAAGTTAAGTAAAGCGTCTACTGGGCATAAAGTGGGGGATCGGTTTTCTATTGTTATAAAGCAATAAACTGATCCCTCACTAATTACTAATGATTGTTACAATTCCTATCTTCTCACTTCTCTTTAAATAGCAGGATAGAAAATCTTGTGTGCAGTCAATCATGTCTCTTTTGAGACATGATCGCCCAAATCGTGTATCACGTATGGCACTTAACTGACTGACTGAGATCGAATTCCAGTTGAATTCGTTATATTTACTTAGGCGCAAAGACCCTTAGGAAAGATATTAATCCGTCTATTCCCTCTAGTTATGGGTTAAATAATAGGATAGATTGGGTTCTATAGTTTTGGTTGGCAGCCAGTCTATCTCAGAAATTAATAAAAATCTACGGCGGGAAAATTTTCTGTCTCATTAATCATGTCTCTTTCGAGACATGATTACCCAAGTGTGTATCATGTATGGCACTTAACTGACAGAATTTATTTTATTACAAACGTCTGTTTTATAAAATAAAAATAAGAATATCGTTAATATGATTAATTCTAGAAAATTATATTTAGAAAAGGAATAATAAATTAAGAATCTGCTTTGACAAACATTTTGAATAGTAAGCATCTGAAGTTATTTTCTTTTTAATATAGACAGCGAAAATTTTGTTTATAAAAAGTTGTGCTTTAATATTTGTTTTAATACCATCCGCCCGTGTTTTGAATACTGTTGCCACATCTGGTCGGGTGCCCCTACTATTCTCCTCGGGCTTCTTGACAAAATACAGCGAAGAATCTGTAACGTCATTGATACCGACTTAGCTGACCGCCTGCAGTCACTCGCCAACCGGCGTGACGTGGCTTCCCTGTGCCTCTTCTATAAATATTTTCATGACTTCTGCTCTAATGAACTTAAATCACTGGTGCCCCCTAGGTGTGAGTTTTCACGAGATACTCGATTGGCAACTAGGTTTCACCCTTTTACAGTGAAATGTAACCGCAATTTCTACTCGAACAGCTTCTTTTCTCGCACTTCCCGCCTGTGGAATTCCCTTCCGCATGCTTGCTTCCCCAACGGCTACAACCTCCAGGAGTTTAAATGTAAGGTCAATAGACACCTCCTGACACACTAATCTTCGCATTCTCTCCAACTCTCCCCCTATGTACATCCTAACTCGTCTATCACCCTGTGTAACCCCTGCACTATAGTGGCAGTGGAATGCCTTGCTTGGGGTGACATGATTAAAAAAATACTTCTAATTAAACGCTTCCGGAAAACATCTGAAATTAATATTTTGCTCGAAATAAGTAAAAAAAAAAAAAGTAAATAAAGAGTTCCACCTTTTTTCAAAAATAATTTTCTCGGAATTGGCTAGATTTTTCGTTCATTTGAAGTAGGAATTTTCGAAGACTGCAAAGAGCTTTTATATCTAACCGTTTTTTGTAGATTATTTATGATATATATATATATATATATATATATATATATATATATATATATATATATATATATATATATAAGGTAAAAATCAATGGAATAGTTTTTAGTTTCTGTATTTATTATTATTAATAAAAAAAAGAAAAACATTTGACCCACAGCGATTGAGGGAATAATTTACCCCAAAGAAATTAAATTTACCCCGAAGAAATTAAATTTGCCCCAAAGAATCGCCCCTTTAAAACATTTATTATATTGGTCACTCAGTCAGTCAATTGCCGTACGTGATAGACGCTTAGTCGATCATGTCTTTTTTTGAGACATGACTGACTAGACAGAAAATTTTCCTGCAGTAGGTTGTGGTAGACCGGTTGAGAATCATTGCTATATTAACCATGTCTATTTAACCCATATCTGTAGGGAGAATATATGGATGAATACTTTTCCCAAGAATATTTGTGTGTAAATGAATGCAATGAATTCGATTCGGCTTTCTAATTTCTCATTCCAAGCTGATATAACTCATTCACTCAATAAGTCCGGGGTCTAACATATAGATGGCACTACTTCCAAAGATTCAATATAATTTTTATAAAGTATTTATCTTTAAATGGCACGTTACAAAATTTGGGCCCAGTCGGATTATTAGTTTACAAATTACAGTTATTTAAGTGAAGCTACTCTTGCAATTTTTCAAAACATTGGAAAAATCTGAATTTCGTGTGTTGATAAAGCATTGCTTTCTGATGGGAAAAATACTGTTCAAGCAAAGCAATAGCTTGATAAATATTATTTGGAATCTACTCCGTCGGAAATAATGTTTAAGAGGTGGTATGCTGACTTTAAACGCGGTCGTACAGACACACATGATGCTGAACACTCTGGTCACCCAAAATCGTCAGAGGTTTCAGAAAACACATAAAGAATAATCCGCAAACTATTTTTGACCAATCGTAAATTGAAGGTGCGTGAGATAGTAGAGAAGTTGAACATATCAGAAGGCAGTGTATGCACTATTTTGCACTAACATTTGTCAATGTGAAAGATGTGTTCAAAGCAAATGCCGCGTTTGCTCACAGTCGATCAAAAACAACAACACGTCAATAATTCAGAGCGTTGTTTCAACTGTTTTAACGCAAGAGGAAGGAGTTTTTGCGTAAACATGTAACAATGAATAAAACATGGATCCACCACTTCACTCCGGAGTCAAAGTGGCAGTCAGCTAGGTTTGGCAGCAGCAAATGAAAGCCGTCCAAAGACGCAAACACCAGCAGGCAAGGTTTTTGCCTACGTATTTTGGAGCCCGCAAGGTGTTTTGTGCATCGATTATCTTGACAAAGGAAGAACCATTAATAGCGAATATTATATAGCATTATTGGTGCGTTTGAAAGAAAGATGTTGCAAAAACACGAACACAAATGAAGAAGAAAAAGTGATTTTTGACTATGACAACTCACCGTGTCACAAGTCGATTGCCACAATGGCAAAACTGCATGAATTGCACTTCCAATAGTTTCTGCATCCTCACTATTCATCGAATTGTTAGAGAAACGTTGGAATCAGTCTGTTATCCTAGAAGGAGACCATGTTGTAAATAAATTCGAATTTTACCTAAAAATTGTTGTTTTATTAGTTTAGGTCCAGGATTTATTCAGTGACGTGTCTCCTTACTCTACAACGCAGATATTAAATTTGTATATTTTTGTATTTTAGATCCTGTATCATTGGTGCTATACATTTGCTGTCTTACTAATCGGTAACTACACTGCAATAATAAGGACAATATAAATGTTTTGAAGGGAGAAATCGCATTTACGTCGAAAAATCTCTTACGAAACCGTTTTGTTTAATTTTTAAATAACTGTTCTCTTAGCATAAACCGAATAGCCACTCGAGGAAGAGATTTAATTCATGAGACTGTTGTATAAGCGCAAATCTAGGAGGTACATGCATATTATAATGATAGACAGGATAGATAACGATTAATCCACGAGTTTAAGAGGTTACGATTATAGTGATCGGGGAGTGAACTTACGGGTGTCTGATCCATAAAGTTGTTTTCGGGAAGAAGCTTTTCTAATTGAATTTCATTCTTACCAGTTGAATATGAAAGGAGTATGTCAAAGCGGATCCTCGCTGAAAAGAATATTTGCCATGGAAATAACAACAGATAGGCGATAGGTCTGTGGACTTTCGTATGTGACAAAGGAGTTTTAAACGTTACAAGGCTATCACTTCTCGAGATTTTGCCTGGAAGGAAAGTCTAGTATTTGGTCTCTTTTTATCTAAGCTTATTTATAAATGGAGCTTTGTCTGTGTGTGTGTGTGTGTATATCCGTTACCTATAGACTCCGAAACGGCTGAACCGATTTTCTTGAGAATTTACACAGTTGTACTATAAGCTCCTGCGAGTGTTCTTAGCTAGGTTTTGTCTCGAGGTACCCAAGATAAATATTGAAAATCGATAATCGAAAAAAATTGGGCTACACTCATAGACAAAGACATAAGAAACGATATTCAGAAGTTTCAAGGTTGCAGTTCTTACAATAGTGCAGAAAATTGATAATATATATATATATATATATAAAAGGCAAGATGTTTGTGTGTGTGTCTGTTTATCTGTCTGTATGTCCTTTATACAAATCAACAATTTTTTTCCGATTCTCACCAAACTTCACACAAATATTCTTTAGGCTGAGTCTGAGCTCCAGGATCATGGATTAGTTTTAAGGTTTCATTACACCCGAGCAACGCCGGGCTATACTGCTAGTCTTACATAGGAGAAGGTGTGCGGTCTCGTGGGATCCAAACCTGATCCAGGTCCTTCCTTACTGTACTAATATTCTACTTATTCTCTCATCCAAGCATAGAACATTGCTGTCGCATAGGGTCTGGTTCCTTGATAAAATCCAAAGAAGAATCAGAAATATTTCTGGTCTCGATCTGTCGGTTCGGCTTCAGTCGGTTCTCCACCGACGTAAGGTAACCTCGGTGTGTCTATTCAATAAATACTGTCATGTTAATTGTTCTTTTCTATGGTACCTAAACTTTTTAATTTATCGGCAGTGCAAGACTGGCGTCGATATTTCATCAATTTACAGTTGAGCTGTATAGATGCAACCGTAAGTTCTATTCTAACAGTTTCTTTTCTCGCATTTCTGGTTTTAGGAATTCCCTTCCGGCTCCATGCTTTCTTGCCAACTTTAATTTGCAAAAAAGTAAATGCAATGCCAAACTCTAGGTACTAAACGCCTGATTATTCTTTCCTTTTTTCGCTCCTTATTAATGCCTCTTTTCCTAATTCTTCCACAATACGTAACCATTTGTTGGTTATTGGCTTTCCACCTTTCATGGGGTGATACTAACTAAGAAAAAAAAACAGTTGAGGACGGTGTAATATCGACGCCAAAGTGACTAGAAAATTGTTATCTATGCTTCATATGCACATGAGTTGGAACCCCACAAAAAAAAGACATTGTGTCACATTTTGCCTTAGTGGTGATGTCTGGTAAATAGAGTCGCTACTACATCGTTATTTAGATAGAGGATGTTCAGACAATCTTCATTCCTTAGTCCTACGAATTCCACACTTTACACCTGTTACTTAACAAATAATAATCATCGCTGCTGATCTTGAAACGGACCCCCAATAGAAGAGAGTACTGTATTGCTATGTGATGTCGGTGATTCAATATAGCAGTGAATGTTGAACAATATCTTCGAAGATGAAGGAAAAACTTGAAGCAGCTGAAATGTTCATTTTCAATACAGAAGGATGCTGCAAATATCATGGACCGAGCATGTGAGCAATGATGAGGTTTTGGAAAGAATAGAAACGAAAAAGAAATTAATACTGAGCATCAGGAAGAGACAACTAAAGTTCCTGGGACATGCAATGAGGAAGGAGGGCTTGGAGAACCTGATACTAACAGGCCAGATAGAGGGAAAAAGAGACAGGGGAAAGCAGCGGATTACATATTTGAAGGGCCTGATCAGGTGGATGACGGAACGAGGGTTGCATGATGCAAAAGGAGAAAGCGTGCTAAGAGCCACCAGGGACAGGAAGATGTGGAAAGCCACGACTGCCTACGTCTTGAAAGGACATGGCACATAAAAGAAGAAGGGTGGACTGGGGTAATAAATGGTTTGTAAATTTTAATGCTTCCAAAATTAAGCTGCTACGCTTTCACCATCATAGACAATCTCTTTTACATCCCGTCAGCATGGATCAAACTAGTCTCCCGGAAAGCAATACACCGCGCATCCTCGGTCTTTGCTCTCACAGCCGATCTCAAGTGGCACGACTACATTAAATCAATAGCTAAATCTACTGATAGGATGGTTGGGTCACTATGTCGGGCGAGAATGTTTTTCTCGCCTGAATCCATCTGACACATATACAAATCAGTCATTCGCCTGTGCATTGAATGCTGCAGTTATAACTTTTCGGGCCTCTCTGCTATTCATCTCGGAGTTCTCGATAAAATAGAAAGTAGAATCTGCAATGTAATCGGTTCCGACCTGGCATCTCGACTGCATTCAATTTCTCACCAACTAGATGTGACTTTTGCTCGACGATCTTAGATACCTGGTCCCCTCTCTACACGAATTTGCTTGAGCGACTAGACTGACAACAAGATGCAACCCTTTTACTGTCAACATAGTTAGATCTAATCGCCTCTTCTACTATAATAGATTCTTTCCTCGCATTTTCCGTTTGTGGAACTCCCTTTCATATCCTTGCTTCACTGATAGGTATTATCTCCGAAAATTTAAATGAAACGTCAATCGCCATTGGCTACAATCATTTCTTAACCCTGGAATCTTGTTTCTTTCATTTTACTCTAAAGTAACTCTCTTTACACCAGTATTTTTATTCTTCTCTTCAGTCAGTCAGTTAAGTACCATACCTGATACACGCTTGGGCGATCATGTCTCGAAAGAGACATGATTGGGCAGAAGATTATCCCACAGTAGATTGTCATTACTTTCTGCGGCAGACTGGTTGCAAGCCAAGGCTATAGAACCCAATCTGTCCTATTATTTAACCCATAACTGGAGGGAAGAGACGGATTAATGCTTTTCCCAAGGGTATGTGTGCGTAAGTGAATGCAAAGAAATCAACTGGAATTCGAACTCGGGGTCCCGGTTTCTCGTGCCGAGTCGATAACCACTTCACCACAAACCCATTCTATATTGATGTAATCTTTCGCTCTCTTTTATGTAGACTCCCTGCGCACTAGGGGAATTACTACCTTGCTTGGGCTAAGACGATTGAAAAAAAGCAGAAGATAAGGTTTGTAACTGCGTCTAAGAAACCGCAAATCGGACCTTATATTACCACAATTTCTAACAACAAATCTAGTATGAGAATTCTTTTTGTGAAATCGCCGTGAGTTGCGAGGCCACTAGTATTTATTGAACAAGAAATGGACTCTCACTTTTGCCTATATAATTCTATCAAGCAAATGTTTTCGGCAATGCATGAACGAAGTTTAAAGGTAATCAGTATTGACATCAAGAAGAAAAAGCGAAGAGACACGGCTACGTTCCGACTCCAACAATGAGGCTAACATCCCACACATACACATTGATTGTTGTAGATTTAGATAAAGTCATGTCTGACGTTAGTAGGGCGCGGCTTTCTTGTTTGTAAGATGACTATTCACAAATATTATTTATTAAACTTAATCGCGCGTGCTTCAAAGCAATCTGCAGTCGACCAAGAAGTCTAAAATCAAATTTAGTTAAAACCTTCTCCTGCCCATTTCTCCATATTTGTCCTGAATGTTTGATATCGACAGATCAAGCAAGGAACAACAAGGGTCGAAGATGCAGATCTTTCTGGAGAGAGATTCTTTTTCACTTTGGTTTTGCATTGCTTATCAAGTTAAGGATTCCCCATCTCCGTTTCCATCGGTTTCTCTTATGCAGTAATACCATATTTGGTGCGGTTTCGAAACCAAAATGAATGAGATGCAAGAAAAAGAGAAGAAAATAAAAACCACAGAATGAAAATAGAAATTCTTGAAAATGAACCATGAAAGCAGGAAAAAAAAGTTAATGAAAAAGATAGAAGAAAAAGAGTAAAAAGAGCAAACGGAAAAAGAAAGAAAGAATAAGTGAAAGTAGCGAAAAATTAAAAACGTTGAAAGAAAGAAGAGAAAAGAGAAAAGAAAAAAGAAGTTTAAAGAAAGAAAGAAAGAAGCGAAAGAGAAAACAAAAAGGAAGGAAGGAGTGAAACGAAAAAACAGGAAACAGAAAGACAGAATAAATAAAAAGAAGAAAAAAAGGAAGAAAGAAAGAAAGAAAGAAAGAAGGAAAGAAAGAAACAGACAAACAAATAAACGCAATCAGTGAAAGAAAGAAAAATAGAAAGAAAGAAAGAAAGAAGTGAAAAGAGAAAATTAAAAGGAAGAAAGAATGAAAAAAGAGTAGACAAAAGAAAAAAAGAAAGAAAGAAAGGAAGGAAGAAAGAAAGAAGCGAAAGAGAAAACCAAAAGGAAGGAAGGAGTGAAACGAAAAAACAGGAAACAGAAAGACAGATGAAATAAAAAGAAGAAAAAAAGAAGAAAGAAGCAGACAAACAAATAAACGCAATCAGTGAAAGAAAGAAAAAAAAAGAAGTGAAAAGAGAAAATTAAAAGGAAAAAAAAATAAAAAGAAAAAAGACAAAAGAAAGAAAGGAAGAAAGAAGCGAAAGAGCTAAAAGTAAAGAATGAGTGAAAGGAAAAAACAGGAAACAGAAAGACAGAAGAAGTACAAAGAAGAAAAAAGGAAGAATGAAAAAAAGAAAGAAAGAAACGAAAAGAGAAAATAAAAAGGAAGAAAGAATGAAAAGAAAGAAAGAATGAAAAGAAAGAAAGAATGAAAGAAAGAAAAAAAGAAAGAAAGAAAAAAGAAAGAAAGAAGCAGAAGAGAAAACTAATAATATGAAAATAGTAAAACGAAAAAAACAGGAATCAGACAGAAGAAATAAAAAGAAAGAAAAAAGGAAGAAAGAAGTGAAAAGAAAAAACAAAAGAGAAAAAGAAAGAAAAAAAGAAAGAAAACAAAAATGAAGAAAGGGGTGAAACGAAAAAACAGGAAGTAGAAAGAAAGAAGAAGTAAAAAGAAAGTAAACGGAAGAAGGAAAGAAAGAAATAAACGAAAAGAGAAAATTAAAAGGAAGAAAGAAATGAAAAGAAAAAAGACAAAAGCCAAAAGAAAGAAAGAAAGAAAGAAAGAAAGAAAAGACAGCAAAAAAATGAAAGCAAAATTTTGCGACTGGTTTCGGCTTGAGGTCCTTTGACATTTTAATTTTATGCTTTTATCCTTGTCACTTTTGTTCTTCGAAAATCTTAATTTTTTCCTTCTTTTGTTTTCTCTCTTTCTTTCTTTCTTTCTTTCTTTCTTTCTTCGTTCCTTATTCAATCTGCCGTTTTGTCAGTAACGATATCTCTATCTGCCTACTTTTTTCATCTCTCTCTCTCTCTCTCTCTCTCTCTTTGTCAAGATTTGATCAGGCTTAGTAACTCGAAAGATCAAATGATCGGGTGAGCCGAGTTCGAATTCCAGTTGAATCCATTGCATTCACTGACGCGCAAATACCGTTGGGAAAGGCAGTAATCCGTCTCTTCCTTCCAGTTATGGGTTAAATAGCTGGACAGATTGGGTTCTATAGCCTTGATCGGCAACCAGTCTACCGCAGAAAGCAATGGCAACCTACTGCGGGATAACCTGCTGCCCAGTCAGTCATGTCTCTTTCGAGACATGATCGCCCAAGCGTGTATCACGTATGGCACTTAACTGACTGATCCTTGTCACTTGTTCTCCAAAAATCTTAATTTTTTCCTTCTTTTGTTTTCTCTCTCTCTCTTTCTTTCTTTCTTTCTTTCTTTCTTTCTTTCTTCGTTCCTTATTCAATCTGCCGTTTTGTCAGTAACGATATCTCTATCTGCCTACTTTTTTCATCTCTCTCTCTCTCTCTCTTTGTCAAGATTTGATCAGGCTTAGTAACTCGAAAGATCAAATGATGGAAATAATTCCGTAGGACGCTTTTGCCACTTTAGTTGAGAGAGAGAAAGAGAGAGAGAGAGAGAGAGAAAGAGAGAGAGAGAGAGAAAGAGACAAACAGACAAACAGACAGACAGAGAGTTGATGTCAAACTTGGAAATCGAACTTTTTTTTTTTTTTTTTAATCATTTCACTCCAAGCAAGGCAGAAACGCCACTGATGTGCAGGGGGTTACATAAATGTAAAAAGATTAATTAGAAAAGAATGAGGAGTACAAACTAGTTAGAAAAGAACAATAGAAAGCTGAGAAAGCAGGTGCGATGACAGATACATAGGTGGAGAGAAAGGGAAGGTTATACAGGGGTGGAGAGAGAGCTAGAGGCCAGTCTAAATCTTTATCTCATCTCAAACACCGACATCTGACAAAGACATGAAATACTACTCAATCCAAAAGTAAACCCTAAACTTTTATCAAACCTAATTTGGACCAACTTACCAATATATATATATATATATATATATATATATATATATATATATATATTCGTGTGCGTGCAATGTGTGTATGTGTATATGTGTGCGTGTTTGTGTGTATGTTTGTAAATAGTTAATTATGTAGAAAAACTCAATATCAACGATGAACACGGCCACAACGTGCTGACCGTGTTTGAAAAATAAAAAATATCGTTCCCATTCATATACATGCTTTCATATATAAATCTGCATATTCAGTAAAAAAGAAAAGAAAACATGAGGACAGCGGAGAGCTCTTGGAAATAAAGGATGTTGAGAAATTTTTCTACACAGGTTATTCCCAGAAAAAAAAATGCAAAATATAAATTGAATCAAATGCTTAGTAAAAACGGACGGGATAATCCCTCATCAACAATATATATATATATATAGTATAAAAATATTAGATCGATAAAAATAGAGAGCTCAATGGATATTATTCTGTGACATTTTCTGTATCTGTTGCCTTATGTTTAACTGTATACACTCCTACCCTTAATCTAACCTTATTTACTCTCTGCACCAACCTGAATTATTTTGAATAATCTGAGCTGAATGAAACTAGTTATTACGCGACCTAGATTTCTACCATGTGGTGTTTTCAGGCAAATTTTGCAAATCACCTGAGTACACAACATGGTCGAAACCTAGGTCGCGTAATAACTATATATATATATATATATATATATATATATATATATATATATATATGTGTGTGTGTGTGTGTGTGTGTGTGTGTGTGTGTGTGAAATGTGTATGTATATATGCAAGTTGTTATATATATTATATTATTTATATATTATATATGCGCGGTACTTATTTAAAAGCGCTTAATATCAGTGATAGAACTGATATTAAGACACTCCTGAAACTAATAGAAAAACTCTTCCCGGTGACAAACCGATTAGCAAAAATAGTAAACAAAAATAACGTCAAAATCAGTTATAGCTGCACAAAAAATAATACACAAATAATAAAAAGCCACAACAAAAAATTCACAACCTACAATAATGCAACCAAAGGACCTCAGTGCAACTGCAGAAATGGAACTACATGTCCATTCCAGAGAAATTGCCAACAAACAAACATAGTATATAAAGCCAGGGTAAATGCAAACAGTAACACTATATCGGCGCCAATATGGGGACATTTATGAAAAGAAAAAACAACCACAATTTTTCATTCTCCAACAGAAAATACTTGAACAGCACTACACTATCAACATACGTATGGCATCTAAAAGACAGAAATATTTCACCAACAATAAGCTGGAAAATATTGAAGAAAACACCTGCCTACAACAACAGTACAACATAATGCCTATTTGCCTACATGTAAAAGTAGCAATTATATCTCATATCCTACAAAAGAACTTACTAAATATGAAATCAGAAATAAAAACCGGTAAAAAAAAGCAAACCGGTAAAAAAAAGAACCGCTGATACCATAATCTTATCAATTATTCTCGAGTTCAAACTACCACCATAATAATTGCATTTATTGTTATTATCATTCCACAACCATTACTAATCACTACTACTGCTTTACAATAACTATTTTCTACCACAACTGTTATAATTATCAACCTCACCCCAAAATTAATATTGCCGTATCATAATTAACATAAATTACTCCACTCTTCCGCAGTAAAATTAATACCACCACATAAAAACTAACAAGCATTACAAATTAGAATTTCTACACTTTAAATATGTGCAACCACCAAAAACAAGCTAATAACCGATTTTAATATAACGATACAGCCTTTAATAATTAAAAACAATAGCAATCTTTACCGATCATAGTTTCACACAGACCACATCATAAGTACGTATATACGGGCGGGAAACGATTGTTCAGAGAACAGAAATCGACAACCGTCCGCGCGTTGACATCGCTACACCATTTGAATACACCAACTAAATGCGTGTGTATGTACGCAATGGCACACATATACATATATATGCCAAGCCCCATACTGTTCGCATATAGCTATAGTTTCTGTGAGCCCTGGCGCGCGGCCTAATGTGTGTATCTTTGTGTACGTCGATGGGTATACAAGTGTGTAAATATGTCTGCGTTGGTCACGACCACAAATTTTCCTCCCAATTTTCTTCCCACGTCCATAAAAATACACGAATATAGGAAGCCCTACCTAGAGCCAAAACAAAAAAATAATCAGTTTGTGTGAGGGTCGCTAGAGCTTGAAACCAAGGTTCACACACTGACATCTATCTATCTCACTTTCTTTATCTATCTATCTATCTCACTATCTATCTCACTTTCTTTATCTATCTCACTATCTATCTCACTTTCTTTATCTATCTATCTCACTATCTATCTCACTTTCTTTATCTATCTATCTCACTTTCTTTATCTATCTATCTATCTATCTATCTATCTATCTCACTTTCTTTATCTATCTATCTATCTATCTCACTTTCTTTATCTATCTATCTATCTATCTCACTTTCTTTATCTATCTATCTATCTATCTCACTTCTTTTATCTATCTATCTATCTATCTCACTTTCTTTATCTATCTATCTATCTATCTCACTTTCTTTATCTATCTATCTATCTCACTTTCTTTATCTATCTATCTATCTCACTTTCTTTATCTATCTATCTATCTCACTTTCTTTATCTATCTATCTATCTCACTTTCTTTATCTATCTATCTATCTCACTTTCTTTATCTATCTATCTATCTCACTTTCTTTATCTATCTATCTATCTCACTTTTCTTTATCTATCTATCTATCTCACTTTCTTTATCTATCTATCTATCTCACTTTCTTTATCTATCTATCTATCTATCTCACTTTCTTTATCTATCTATCTATCTATCTCACTTTCTTTATCTATCTATCTATCTATCTCACTTTCTTTATCTATCTATCTATCTATCTATCTCACTTTCTTTATCTATCTATCTATCTCACTTTCTTTATCTATCTATCTATCTATCTCACTTTCTTTATCTATCTATCTATCTATCTCACTTTCTTTATCTATCTATCTATCTATCTCACTTTCTTTATCTATCTATCTATCTATCTATCTATCTCACTTTCTTTATCTATCTATCTATCTCACTTTCTTTATCTATCTATCTATCTCACTCCTTTATCTATCTATCTATCTATCTATCTATCTATCTCACTTTCTTTATCTATCTATCTATCTATCTATCTCACTTTCTTTATCTATCTATCTATCTATCTATCTATCTATCTATCTCACTTTCTTTATCTATCTATCTATCTATCTATCTATCTCACTTTCTTTATCTATCTATCTATCTATCTATCTATCTCACTTTCTTTATCTATCTATCTATCTATCTATCTATCTCACTTTCTTTATCTATCTATCTATCTATCTATCTATCTATCTCACTTTCTTTATCTATCTATCTATCTATCTATCTATCTATCTCACTTTCTTTATCTATCTATCTATCTCACTTTCTTTATCTATCTATCTATCTATCTATCTTTTTTTTTAATCACATCACCACAAGCAAGGCGGTAAGGCCACTGGTGTGCAGGATGCTAGGAAAGAGTGAATAGATTGGAAAAGAGAAAGCCGAAAATCACATCCTAAACAGGCAACAAGGGATGAGCGTCTACACCTGTTCAATAGACGTGGGTGGCGTGTGAACCGGGCGATAGTTCAGTCTATCTACTCCAATTGAAAAAAAAATAAACAAAAAGAAAAGTGAAACGATTGGAAAAGAGAAAGCGGGAAACCACATCTTAAACAGGGAACAAGGGTTGCTTTTTTTGTCATTTCTCTCCGAGTGGTATGATAGTTATTTTATAGCGACTTTCAAACGTGTTCGTATAATCTCCGCTGATCATTATCGCATTCATAATATTTAAAATAATATTAAGGATGAATTAATATTTACTTTTTCAGTCAATATTCGAACTATATTTTTTTCAGCTAATTTTATCTAAGTTTAGGATCGTTATATTACATTAGAGCTTTCACTCGAGGCTACTTTATACCGAATCACATTAGTATATATATATATTAGAACGTGTCGTATGCGACCACCAATACTGCCATCAAAACTGGTCGCATACGGCACGTGGTCGCTCATGAAAGGCTCACAGTCATAAATTATTTACGCAAGAAATGTATATTCCACTCATCAGAATGTATTAGAATTTTGCCATGAAATCTGGTAATAAATAAATGAGAACATAAGAAAAATGGCCGAACGTTAAAGACATTTTTTCAGCATAATTCATTTTAAAATTTTAAAAAACGTAATTACAACGGTCAACAAGAGAGAAAAAATATTTATTAATTGGACTTAAAAAAAGTACACAGTTTTAGTTTTTTTCTTAGAGGTGGGTGAGAGCAAAAGAGAATCTGACAGCGATCGTTGGTGGTGGTAGAGAAACAGGGAGATAGAGATAGATATACCCAGATTTTCACGCATTGTTGTTTATTGCTGGTCGCGTTCTGGAGGTGGTCGCTCATAAAACTTCAATTAACACTAGCAAATAGTCCGTGCATTGATAAACGGTCGTTAACAACAGGTGGTCGCCGAAGATGGTCGTATACAGCAGGTTCCAATATATATATATATATATATATATATATATATATGCGTGACTCTTCAGTAATGAATTGAGGTGTCTCGGTGACTGGCATCTGTATACACTGCTTACATACAAGACATTAAAATTTCCCTTCTCTGACCCCATGCGCCGATGGCTTAAGGACTAGAGACTCCGACTGACACCAAATCGGTCGAGTTTCGATCCCGACCAGAAGCAAATGGATATGTCTAGCCACACTGATGAGCTGTGATACAGCGAAACGGGCTTGTATGTGGATGGCTAATATATGTATATAGGGTTCAGTGAATAATGTAGACAAGTTCTGTCTATTTATTTTGTGTATGATCTGATTAGCCTCATAGTGCTGTCATTAAAAGACGACAAGAAATCGCAGTAATTGTTGATTTTTTTATCGGGTCTGAGCTTTCGGCTTACATAAGCCATTATCAAAGAATGAACATTTAATATATACTGAACATAGAACATTTAAATCATTGACAGAGTGGAATTAAACAGAGAAAATTAAACCACGAACACAGATCCATTTTTAGCGTGGCAGATGGCTGCAGCCGGTGACGAACTGGTGGCACGAGGGGATTGGTCTGCGAGCTGCTACTACTATGGGTAGAGGGGGTAAGCATAGTAACTATGACCTCCCCCATCGATTATAGGCATTGGAGTATGTTAGTGGAGGTGTCGAAATTTATTTCATTTAAGCTAGATTTAAACTGTTGGATGTAGATAGCTTCTAGAATTTTAAGTTTTCGTTTATTATTTTCTTGTCAAGTATACATGTATTTTCAACAAGCGTTTTTCTAATAAGTGTGCATTGATAGCCCTGGTGTTTTAAATGTCGGAATATGTTAGAATTGTCATTTAAGTAATGTAAGCCTACGCGAGAGCGAGTTTGTAGTATGTCCAATGTAGATACCCTTTGGTGTCTGTATTTGTGTGTGTGTGTCCGTTACCTACAGACTCCGAAACGGCTGAACCGATTTTCTTGAGAATTTACACAGTTGTACTATAAGCGTCTACGAGTGATCTTAGGTAGGTTTTGTGTCGAGGTACCCCTGATAAATATCGGAAATCGATAATCGAAAAAATCGGGTTATCGAAGGAGTGATCCGATTTTAATCAAATTTGATACACTCATAGACAAAGACATAAGAAACGATATTCAGAAGTTACAAGGTTGCAGTTCTTATAATAGTGCAGAAAATCGATAATATATATATATATATATATAAAAAAGGCAAGATGTTTGTGTGTATGTCTGTTTTCTGCCTGTATGTCTGTATTTTTTTCAGCCCTTTTATTTTAGATTTTGCTTCGGGTTTGGCTCTCAGTAGGTATAATTGTAGTTCTTATTTCCAGCCATAATACCATATAATCAGAGGACCTATTTAGCCTTCAAAATTCAGTTTACGACGAAAAACTAATTTGATATCGATACCAGGAAATCAAAATTTGACTTACATCCATTCATTTTTCTTCAGGCTACGGTTTCACTTAACTGGAAACAACTATTGTTTTTAAGTCTATCGTGCAAACGTCCAAAGAGTCTGAGCTCCAGGACCACGGATTAGTTTTAAAGCTTTCATTACTGCCAAGCAATGCCGGGCTATACTGCTAGTCTTGTATATATATATATATATATATATATATATATATATAGTAACATATTTAATCAGAAATTATAACATGGATATGTTAAAATATCACTCCAAAATTAGCTATTCTGTTCGACACTTCTTGTGTAGACACAAAAAGTGTCGAAACAAAATAGCTGTTTGTAGTGATATTGTAACGTATCCATGTTATAATTTCTGAATAAATATTATTGGCCCTACTTTGTATTGAGCACTTTTTTAAAAATAGATTTTCTTTGGACAAGGAATATTATTCCACCCATACTTGCATACATAGAAACATATATATATATATATACATACAAGCCCGTTTCACAGCTCGTCAGTGTGGCTAGACATATCCACTTGCTTCTGGCCGGGATCGAAACTCGACCGATTTAGTGTTAGTCGGAATCTCTACTCCCTAAGCCATCGGCGCATGGGGTCAGAGAAGGGAAATTTTAACGTCTTGTATGTAAGCAGTGTATACAGACGCCAGTCACCGAGAGGACTCAATTCATTTCTGAAGAGTCACGCATTATAGCCAAAGTGGAAACTATTTTAAAAATTTTCTTCTCCAGAGAGCTCAATCATAATGAGAGCATAATATATTAGTCATCCACATACAAGCCCGTTTCGCTGGATCACAGCTCATCAGTGTCGCCAGACATATCCACCTGCTTCTGGCCGGGATCGAAACTCGACCGATTTGGTGTCAGTCGGAGTCTTAATATATTTAGGAAGCAATCCCTCTTTTATAAAAGTTTTGTTAATAATAACAGACAAGTTACTATTGTGAAGTTTTCAGAACATAAATGATATAAAAATTGCCAGAATGTTTTATTTCTACTTGAGGCAGAAAATGAAACATTTACATCTGTTTGGAAGACATGTGATTCGTTTTTGCATTAAAAATATCTATCCATTTATTATGCATAACTTTCATGTAGATTTGTATACCTTGTTTTATATATATAAAATGAGACGAACACATGTAAACAAATAGATAGATACGAAAAAGCAGAGATAGGTAGTTATTTTATATATATATATATATATATATATATATATATATATATATATATATATATATATATATTTCTTCATTTGTAAACGAATTATTATGCGACTTAGGTTTCTACCATGCGGTGTATTCAGGCGATTTGCAAATTTTATTATGACCCAAAACTAAGTAATTAAGCAACATATATATATATATGTGTGTGTGTGTGTATATAGTGTATCGAGGCAGCAAATTATTTTCTAAACATATACTGTTAAATATAAGAGACAATGAATGTTTATTATGTTTAAACGTCGATCTAAACGTCGAATTTTGGTTTTAATTTCAGTTGAAAATTACAGACAAAAATTCTCCAACTTAGAACCAAATTAATAAAAAATTATCCAAAATTTGGAGAACTTTTGTCTTTATTTTCAATTGAAATTAAAGCCAAAATACGACGTTTAGAACGACTCATGATTAAACATAATAGACATTCATTGTCTCTTATATTTAACAGTATATTTTTAGAAAAAAAAATATATATATAGATAGATAGATAGACAGACAGATAGATAGATAGAGAAAGTAAAAGAGAGAGACAGAGAAAGAGAGAGAGAGAGATATTCAGTCAGTCATTTAAGTGCCAAACGTGATACACACTTGGGTGATCATGTCTCAATACAGACATGACTGACTGGTCAGAAGATTTTTCCACAGTAGGTTGGCATTACTTTCTGCGGTAGACTAGTTGCCTATTAAGGCTATAGAACCCAATCTGTCATGTCATTTAACCCATAACTGGAGGAAAGAGACGGATTAATACCTTTCCCAATAGCATTTGCGCGTAAGTGAATGCAACCAATTCAACTGGAATTCGAAATCGGCTTCGAAATCGACCCGATATCTACTGCACCACAACGAAATTATAGATATTAACATAACGAAATAGAGATGATAGAGTGATATATAATGGACATATAGAAATAGCGAGATAAATAAATAGATATATATTAACATACTGAAATAGATAGATAGATAGATAGATAGATAGATAGATAGATAGATAGATAGATATGAAGAGACATTGGATAGATAGATGAATAGATAGATAGAAACAGAATAAAATAAATATATACGTAGATGCATAGATAGATGACAAAACTCGATAATGTCACACTTGCCTGCATTTATTGCATTTGCAAAGCTTTAGAATTCCAAATTTCCCAGTACATTTCATAGTTCAATGAATCCTCTTTGTCACGTCTCTTTCCTCAACTGACAATATCTTTCCGTAAACAAAAAACGCAGAGTTTATACTTTCACAAATCATTGGAATATAAGAAATAATATTATTTTGTTATGATTATTTTAAACCTGCTGGTTTTATAATCAAAAACAAATATGTCTCACGATTTCATTCAGATATCAAGCAACATCGAGTAAGCTGTGACCCACTATAGTCGCATCAGATGTCTATATAGCGACGATCTACCTTGTTGTGATGTGGAATGTGAACCATATTGTCCGGCTGTATCTTATGCTAACATTCGACTTCATATATTTTTCCAGTCAGCTTTCGTGTCTACCCCATGGTACTCAACGTTGATGGGTTTTTCTTTCAGACTGGATCCCAGAATTTTACTGAAATTTCTTAGACAGTGTATTTTTGTCGTATCAGGGTGGGGTCGAAAATATTCTGCACAATTTTGTAGACCCCAAAGTGTTGCGTTCTCAGTAGTTTCTGGTTACCCTGCGCTACTATATAAAACAGTATAATCGAAAAGGATACTTTCTTTTTCTTATTCGTTTTATTAGGAGAGGGTGAGGATGACTTGGACTTTAAGAGGCAGTAGAAGATTTGAAGCATGAAGAAGGCATCTTGCACGTTGGCTCAGCGTCCTCTCAGAGTGCTCATAGCCGGTCTCTAACCTAGGTTTGGGAGGCGTATCGATGCTACAGAATTCTTGATACCCTCTGTTGAATTGACGCCGTTTTAGATCTATATACAAAACCCAGACCAAATGAATTTATTAATGTCAGATCACCACGCCCACCTGGCACTCCAGCCAATAACTGACCATTCTGGTCGAGGTTTTCGCATTCTGTAATAAGTTCTCACTATCCTTTATATTTCCAGTTTTGCCATCTATTTACAAAAAAAAAACAACAAAAAACAAAAAAACAATAAAATACAGTATTTACATAATTCGGACTATTGTCCTCGGCTTTGTTGCCATTTGTACGACGTTTCGGTCGTTGTAAGCTCCGGCCTTCTTCAGGTGCTTGAAAATTCGAACCGAACTCTTTATTACAATCGGTGGGTTATATGAACTTCTTTCCTTGCTGAAGAAGGTCGAAGCGTATAACGGCCGAAACGTCGTACAAATAGCAACAAAGATGAGGACAATAGTCCGAATAATGTAAATATTACCTCATCTTAGAAATATTGACAAAAAATACGTTAAGAAGTTTCCGCTCTCTTTCCCTGTACTACTCTAAAATAAAATATGCCAGGTGAATATCAAATTCACCAAGCCGTCCTTTTTGTATTATATGTTCAAGAAATATCAATTGTATTTTCCAAAGTCTGAATAAAACTGGCGTATTTGACAGCATATAAGTCGCACTCTTTTTTACTAACAATTTCTTTTAAAATTCCTTTTGTGTGTTATATGCCATTTTAGGGTCAAAATTCGTGATAATCAGCTGAAATTAGCGACCTGGTTTCTTCTTTTAGCCTAGACTGGTATTTAGTCGCCTTCCCACTTAAGACAAAATGTTGCACAAGGCTTTTTTTTAATGTGAGCAATCCGGGCCATATAGCCCGTACAAAAAATTGTGTCTAATTTTCCCCAGACGAGACTTTACCTTTCTGCGGAGACTTTAGACTCCTGGGTTATTACTCTCCGCATTAAGGTAGAGAGTTCGACAATGAACATGGCAGAACTAGCATGGTATAACGCTTAATAACGAAGACGGCGAATTTTATGGATTTGAAGATAAATAAAACTTTAACGGTAATTTTACTGTTTCGCTCAATGGTAATAATTGCTTAATTTTATCTTGTTTTCTTACCTGTGTATGTAATAAACTTTTTATAGGTTCGTCTTCTTTTTTTCCTATTACTTTCCGTTGAATTTTAATCATGGCCTGTTTAACCATACCTCATAAATATTGCTTAGGTTGTACTATTTACAGAATTTACATTATTCGTACTATTGTCCTCATCACTGGGGTAGATCATTCTCATTCCTTGCGTATTAATGCTCATGACTTCCACTCGAAGCATTACTACGCAAGGAATGAGAATGATCTACCCCAGTAATTGTAATAAAGGGTTCGGTTCAAAATTCCTAGCACCTGAAGAGCGTACAACGGCCGAAACGTCGTACAAATGGCAAGAAAGATGAGGACAACAGTTCAAAGAATGTAAATGCTGTAATTACTACTTGATCTTAGAAATATGGACAAATACTCTATTATTTACTATTAATTTTACTAATTTTATTAATTACTATTTTTTTCTTGATTTGCTTTACTGAAATTGGGGTGGGTCTTATACACCCTTGAGCTTTATATGCCGTCAAATAGGGTATATTTTTCGTTTATATTTTCCAGAAAACTTCCTAGATGGCTGCATATTACGCTTATTGTATTCTTAGAAAACTCTGTTGACCCATATCTCTCTGAGCTCTACCGTCCACTTCCTATGAAGAGATATGGTACAACATTCACTCTCATATAAGAGGATTTATATTACATAGCATTTCAACGCCATTTTATTGTTCGAATGATATTTTTCATTATAAAGGTTAGGTCAAAGGTAGGCTTACTTTTGGCAGACACAGACTTTACATTTTTTTAAACAAGTGTTATTGCATTTACAGTATTTACATTATTCGGACTATTGTCCTCATCTTTGTTGCCATTTGTACAACGTTTCGGGCGTTGTACGCTCCGGCCTTCTTCAGTGCTAAGAATTTCCAACCGAGCCTTTTATTACAATCATTCTCATCACTTGCAAAGTAATCCCTCTTTTGGAAGTCATGAGTTACCTCCATCTAATCCTGTAAATTACTTGTTCACCACTGCTGTAGCCTGATATTGAACTCACAACTCTTTGGGTCAAGTTAGAGGAACTAACCTTAAGGACACATGGATCAGTGGATATAGACGTTGGTTAGTTCGTGTGAACTGACCCAAAGAGTTGTGAGTTCAATAACAGGCTACAGCAGGGTTAGAGGGAGATATCCCATAACTACCAGAAGAGGCTCTACGCAAGGGATGGAGATGATAATATAAGGTTCTGTACGAAATTCCTAGCACCTGAAGAAGGCCGGAACGTACAATGCCCGAAACGTCGTACAAATAGCAACAAAGATTATAACAATAGTTCGAATAATGCAAATACTGTAAATAATCACTCATCAAATATAGTCTTATTGCATTTATATCTATTTGTTACAATCATATTTCTTCTATTTTTGTATATTTGTTTAATTATTTGCTTAATCTTTAGCAGAATTTAATCTCTCATGTATTCAAAATGTCCTCCTTCAACATTGCAATGATCCTCTAAACTCTGCGCACACTTTGGATATATAAAATGACAGAAATTCCGTTCTGCAATTTCATTAAATACTGTATTTAATTCGTCCCCTGTGTCGGGATTTCTTTTATAAACCTTGTTCTTTGCTATACCACAAAAAAAAAAAGGAAATCGATTGGTATTAAATCAGATGAACATTTGATAGCGAACTATCGACTTCGACACCCAGTGTAAAATATATATGGTCGTTCTTCGTCATAGTAAAAAACGTGCGTGGTCAAGTAAAGCGAGCGGTGGTGACGGAATCCCAACCATAGTCTTAAAGAAATGTGCCCCTGAACTCTCCTCTGTCCTTTCTAAGCTCTACAACCTTTGCCTATCTGCTTCCTGCTTTCCTGCCTGTTGGAAATCTTCCTCTGTAGTTTCTATATTTAAAAACACTGGAGAAACCTCTGACCCTGCAAATTACCGCTCTATCAGCCTTCTTGTTCGAAGCCATTATCAATGCCGAGGTGGTTCAGCATCTCACAGCACACAGGCTCCTTTCGGACAAGCAATATGGTTTCCGCTTCACCAGGTTTGGCATGCTGGCCTTCTATGTAAACTGCGGAGCTATGGTATAACTGGACATTTGTTTGAACTAATCCAGTCATTCCTGTATAAACGCACAATGAAGGTTGTATTAAACGGACATGCCTCTCAGAACTACCATACAAACGCAGGTGTCCCCCAAGGCTCCATCTTAGGTCCTATACTCTTCCTGATATACATTAATGATCTCCCTGATTCCATAAGAGCCCAAATAGGTTTGTACGCCGACGACACCACAGTTTACTCTCGCCTCCTACAAAAATCTGGTGTAGGCGTCAAAGCTAACCTCGCAGCCGAGACTGAAAAAGATCTCCAATCCATATTGGACTGGGGTAAGAAATGGCTAGTAAATTTTAATGCTTCTAAAACGAAGCTACTCTCAATTAACCATCATCGACAATCTCACCTACCTCCCATTAGCATGAACCAGGCTTGCCTCCCAGAGAGTAAAACACTACGCCTCCTTGGTCTCACACTTTCAGCGGAACTCAAATGGAATGACTATGTCGAATCCATTGCTAAATCCGCTGCTATGAAAGTCGGTTCTCTGTGTAGGGCCTGTGTAGGGTCTAAATCTATCCTGCACATTCATAAATCTACCATCTGCCCGTGCATTGAATACTGCTGCCATATCTGGTCGGGTGCCCCTGCTGTTCTCCTCGGGCTTTTCGATAACGTTCAGAGGAGGGTCTGTAATGTGATAGATACCGACTTGGCAGACCGCCTGCAGTCTCTCTCCCACCGGCGCGACGTGGCTTTCCTGTGTCTCTTCTATAAATACTTTCACGGCTTCTGCTCCGATGAACTTAGAACACTAGTGCCCACTAAATACGAATTTGAACGAGATCCTAGATTAGCAACTAGATCACACCCTTTTACAGTGAAACCGATAAAATGCAGCCGTAACTTCTACTCCAACAGTTTCTTTCCTCGCACTTCCCGACTGTGGAATTCTCTTCCAAATGATTGCTTCCCCGACGGCTACAATCTCCAGGAGTTTAAATGTAAGGTCAATAGACACCTCCTAACACACTAACCTGCTCCCATTCTATCAAACACTCTTCCCATCTGCCCAACCCTCATCCTCGGTATCCTTACTCATCTGTCACCTTCCTCCTGACATTCTCTATGTCTAACCACTCCTTCTCGTTACCTTCCAATATGTAGCCCCATGCGCAGTAGTGCCTTGCTTGGGGTGAGATGATTAAAAAAAAATCGAAACTGTCCGGAGTTCCAACTCTTATAGGGCTAACCATGGCGCTAAAGCCAAAGAGGAGGGACCAAACTGAACGCGACCAACCCACACAATTGCCAAATCGGTGGAAGAGGGTAGATCTAATTGGGCAAGCGTAATCAAGGCGGCCCTTCTCAGACCAAGTATTCGACAGCCCGATGTAGACAGTTTTTCCAGATCTTGGCTGACTCAATCCCATTTGATTCGTGAGGGAGAGGTTTCTGGCTAAGTGTATGATCGTCTTTCAACGTTCTCTACCAAAACCAAATTCACGCGAATGGCCATGTTAAACTCTATTTGGTTCACAGCAATCCCTAACACTGACACTGGGGTACTGGGAATAGGAAGAGAGGATGTTCAGTTGGGTGCCTGTGTCGAGGTCATGGTCGAATATCCAAGGATGCTTGTGTCGAGTCATGGTCGAATATCCATGGAAGCTTTCAAAGAGACACATTCATTCAAATACTGTTGTTTGCATACCTTTAGTTTTAGATTAATTTTTATTACCCAAAACACGGGACTAAAAAAAGCATCTAATTCATTCTGCATTGCTCATTACAATTTATTAAACTATTAAACAAAATTTAGCATGGCACTAAGTAACAGAAATGCAGAACATTTTAAAACAAGTACCCACAAAAGAAAATTATTCATCTCAAAGACTCGTTGATATTGTCTCAGACAACATCGCATCATTATCATTTATGATAGTGTTTGTGCCGACTAAATCTTACGATCAATCCTTACGAGAAATGGTATAGATTAAATATTTCTAAAAAAAAAAAGGGAATATTATTCTCACCATAGCAAAAGGAGAAACAGGTCGGGGCTACTAGAATCAAGCAAGTAAAAAAATTCAAATACCTCGGAAGTGTTCTAACAGGAGATCGAAAGTGCGACACAGAGATCCGAAGGCGAATTGGCATGGCAAAGGACACGTTCCAAGGCTGATAAAAGTACTAAGACACAGGAAAATTTTCCTAAAAACAAAGAAGAGAGTGCTAGAATGCTATGTGATGTCGTTTCTTCAATACGGCAGTGAATGCTGGACAATATCGTCGAAGATGACGAAATAACTTCAAGCAGCGGAAATATGGTTCTACAGAAGGATGTTGTGGAAAGAATAGCAACGAAAAGAGAATTAATAGTGAGCATCAGGAAGAGACAACTGAAGTTCCTGGGACATGCAATGGGGAAGAAGAGCTTGGAGAACCTGATACTGACACGCCAGATAGAAGGAAAAATAGACAGAGGAAAGCAGCGGATAACATATTCGAGGGGCCTGATCAGGTGGATGACGGAACTGGAATTGCGAGGTGTAAAATGAGAAAACATACCAAGAGCCATGATCGCCTACGTCCTGAAAGGCAGGCACATAGAACAAGAAGATTCTTACCATTTCCAAAAGTGTTGTCGTTGGAAAAAATTATCATTATCGAATCATTTGAAGCTATAGGAAGATGGTTAATGTTTATTAAATCGGCCTTGTGCCATACATAAAATATTTATGATAATGGCACAGAAAGCTACGTTACGAAGATAAAAATGTGACAGAGGTCAAAATGCCAGGTAAGGACCAATAAGATAAAGAATTATGGTTGTTATCTAAACTTATTTATGAATAGAACTTTTTCTGTGTGTGTGTGTGTGTGTGTGTGTGTGTGTGTGTGTGTGTGTGTGTGTATGTCCGTTACCTATAGACTCCGAAACGGCTAAACCGATTTACACAGTTGTCTCTAAGCGTCTGCGAGTGTACTTAGCTAGGTTTTGGGTCAAGGTACCTCCGATAAATATCGAAAATCGATAATCGAAAAAATCGGGTTATAGACAAAGACATAAGAAACGATATTCAGAAGTTTCAAGGTTGCACTTATTACAATATAGAGAAAATCGATAATATATATATATATTATCGATTTTCTGCACTATTGTAAAAACTGCTACCATGAAACTTCTGAATATCGTTTCTTATATCTTTGTCATATATATATATATATATATATATATATATATATATATGAAAGGCAATATGTTTGTGTGTGTGTATGTTTATCTGCCTGTATGTCTGTATATTTTTTTCAGCCCTTTTATTTTAGTTTTTGCTTCGGGTTTGGCTCTAAATAGGTATAATTGTAGTTCTTAATCTCAGCCATGATACCATTTACTCAGAGGACTTATTTAGCCATTAAAATTCAGTTTACGAACAAAAAAACTTATTTGATATCGATACCAAGAAATCAAAATCTGACTTACATCCATTCATTTTTCTTTCAGTCTACGGTTTTGCTTTAACTGGAAAGAGCTATTGTTTTTTAGTCTTTCGTGCCAACGTCCATCGAGTCCGAGCTCCAGGACCATGGATAAGTTTTAAATCTTTCATTACCCCCGAGCAATGCCGGGCTATACTGATAGTACTTTATAAATGGAATTATATTAAAAATTAGAAAAAAAATTTTTCGGATGTTATATTGTGTTAATCAAATATACAATGATGTCGCTTATATTTTAAATATTTAATTTATAAATTAAAATGTCAGATATTATAATATACATAGAAATGAAAAAAAAAAAGAATGTATTCCGTTATGAGCACAACTAACAAAATGTTTTACTAGAAGTGCGTAAATTTTTTTTTAGCAAACTCCCAACAACGTTTTCTCAGTGTTACCTAGCAACGTTCCCTATAAGATGATTTGTAAATTATAAGAAGAAAAAAGAAATTGCATTATTGTAGCATCATGGTAATTCACGATTACCAAATACAAAAAAGATACAAGAAATATTAAAACTTCTGTTAAGTTGGGGAAGGTGTTATTTGTTGGTGCCAGATTTTCAGCCATAACCATGTGACAACATTGGAGACGAATTGTCCCCACAGCATCTCAATGCCCTCAGCTAAAATACAATTAGTCTGCAACATTGCAAGAACGATCCCTTTTAGATTCTACTGTGCGAATCATAAGTATGCTTAGAGATGTTTCAGGATTTTATTTTGACTAGAGCTCCTTCCGCCGAACTCTTCTTTCAGCAAGATGGAGAACCTTCTCATTATGCTTTGGCACTAAGAGACAAACTTCTTCTTCTATGTGCCCTTTCCCTTCAGGACGTAGGCGATCATGGCTCTCCACTTCTACCTATCCCTTGTGACTCTTAGTATGTTTGCTCCTGTTGCTCCTGGCAACCCCCGTTCCGTCATCCACCTGATCAGACCCTGCAAATATGTTATCCGCTGCCTTCCTCTGTCTCTCCTTCCTTCTATCTGTCCAGTCAGTATCAGGTTCTACAGGCTCTCCTTCCTCATTGCATGTCCAAGGAACTTCAGTTGTCTCTTCCTGATGCTCAGCATCAATTTCCTTTTTGTTGCCATTCTTTCTAACACTTCGTCGTTGCTTGTATGCTCAGTCCACGATATCCGTAGCATCCTTCTGTAGAACCACATTTCGGCCGCTTCCAGTGTTGTCCTCATTTTCGATGATATTGTCCAGCATTCACAGCCGTATTGAAGAACTGACATCACGTAGCAGTCTAGCACTCTTTTCTTCGTTTCTATTGAGATCTTCCTGTGTGTTAGTATTTTGCTCATCTTCTGGAACGCGTCCTTTGTCATGCCAATTCGCATTCGGATCTCCGTGTCGCACTTTCCATCTCCTGTTAGAACACTTCCTAGGTACTTAAATTCTTGTACTTGTTTGATTCTGTTATCCCCCACCTGTATTTGGCATTTTGGATTGTATCTTTTGCTGATGACCATGCAATAGGTTACGGACACACACACACACACAGACACACACACATACACACACAGGCAAAGTTCCATTTATAAATAAGTTTAGATATTTCACACACCGATTATCATTTTTTAAGCACTTAGGCACATTTTTTAATTAGCAAAACTTTTAGATCCAAACCAAGGGTGGAATAAGCTTTTAAATATTTCTTTGCACCGATGAAGAAATATTCTCGTCGATCGATAGCATAGATGCTAAAGGCTCGTATTTTGACTAATTTCAACATTTCTACAGTTAATTTTTGAAGAATAAAATTATATTAATTAAATCAACAATTATTTTTGTAACAGCCTAATATGTAAACTGTTTGTAACAAATATAATTTTAACAAATAAATATGGATTTTTTAAAATCATTTCAACCCAAGAAAGGCATTCTATTGCCACTGTTGCGCAGGGGGTTACATAGGGAAAAGTGATGAGAAAGAGGGGTTAGTTATAGGAAATGTCAGGAGGAGGGTAATAGATGGATGAGTATACACCGGTGTAATGGGGGTGGAGTGAATGGAGAAAAGAGCTTGAGAGAATGAATGCGAGTTAGTGAGATAGATGTCTATTGACCTTACATTTAAATTCCTGGAGATTGTAGCTGTCGGGGAAGCAAGTATATGGAAGGGAATTCCACAGGCGGGAAGTGCGAGAAAAGTGATGAGAAAGAGGGTTAGTTATAGGGGATATCAATAGGAAGGTAACAGACGGATGAGTATACCGGTGTAATGGGGTGGAGTGGATGGAGAAAAGAGCTTGAGAGAATGAATGCGAGTTAGTAAGATAGGAGATGTCTATTGGCTTTATATTTAAATTAAATTCCTGGAGATTGTAGCTGTCGGGGAAGCAGGTGTATGGAAGGGAACGATTTTTAATGTTCTTTAAACATTTGAAGCGCATACCTATGAGGTGTAAGCCTGCTTTTGGCATACTCCGTATTTTTAGCTGGTGAAAATTCATTAAAAAAGGAAGAAAGAATTATTCACATGTATAAATTGTTAATGAAAACGTCAAAGCAATCTCCGTTTTACTAAAGCTCAAGAAATGCCACTCAAGCCACATATTTTATGAATGAGGTGTTTGATATGAACGTAAGAGAATGACGTAGAAATTTATGAGTATAGATACGATTGACCTAACACTTCCAGAGGTTAAGATTGCAGTGTTCTGGAATGCCGTTATGTAGAAATATCTTCCACAAAGTAGCGTTTCTTGGAAAAAAGATGTGCACAGTTCTTTCCCTTCCACAAAAACTGACATCATTTAAATTGTCGATGTCTATGCACCTGCATGTCCCAGGCAAACGAAATTAAAAATCAATAATGATAACCAACAAAATAATTGTTATATCAACATTTAAACAAGATATTCAGAGGGGTGTAGATCTTTATAAACGATTACACGAAGCTTCATAAAGGTTCAATATGCGTTCCACCTGTGACACGACACCCATGAAGTCAGCACTCAAGCTCATAATAAACGCGGAGTAGCATGAATTGCGTAACATTCTCCAGCGACTCAATTATTCTCAAATTCCTCTAGGTTAGTAGGAAGAGGTCGGTTTTTTACCCACCCTTTTACATAGCCCCATGAAAAAAAAAACATGTTGTCAAATAGGATTATCATTAAAAGAAAGGTGCAAAGTCAATGTAAATTTTAAACATTTTGTTAAAATTTGGAATCATTTGAGTGAGGATTTTCTATAATGTTATATTATAAAAAGATAACAATTGTCTCAGAGACAACCTGTATATAGTCTTAATAAAATCAATGCTCCCTTTAGGATTTAATTTTGGAATAAAAATTTAGATTTTGCTTAGCCTGATAACTTAATCGAAAGTAACATCCCTACAAAGAAAATGATCAATATTTTATAACGATATAAGCTGAAAGGCATACGATATATATTTCATATAAATAGATCCGGAAAACTCTGCCAAAACTTTATTAATTAGTATATACTAATTGAATAATGAAAATTGATTATGACGACATGAAATACAAAATCTGATATCGTGGAGAGAGCGAGATATATATATATATATATATTTTAAATATAAAAACTTTAATCCAAAAGAAAAAGCAGGAAGGTAAATTAAATTAAATTAATTTATTTTAAATAAATTATATGTCTGCCTTTTCCCACCGAAAAACATTTTTCCAAAAATCTTTTTTCTAATAATTCCATCCCATTAAAAACGCTAGTTTTGTTAACACGTCCCTAGCGTCTGTACGGAGATGAAACTTTTCTTTATTTTTTCTTTCTTTTCTTTTTCCTTCCTTTTCTTTCCATTTTGTTCAGCCCACTTCCTATTTCTTTCTTCACTTCCCCTTCCTCTTTTTTGGAGCTAGACAAAGCCAAATTTTTAAATCTTTCACTTACAACTCAATCTAAAAGTAAAGTTGTCCAAAATCTAAAAATAGACACTGATTGCTATCTACTTATTAATCCCACCCATCTAATTTTTTTCTGTGACGTAAACCTTTGAACTTCCTCCGGTAATATCTTGTTTTATTTTGAGTATAAAGGTTGCTGATGAAATGTGAAATCTCTCTTAGGGATTTCATGTAGAAATGATCATACAACGGTTTTGAACTTCGAAATTTATTTTATTTTATATATATATATATATATATATATATATATATATATATATATATATATAGGGGTTGGACAAAATAATGTGAAACGTTCAAAATAGCAACCCGATTTTCAATTGTTTGTAACACCGTCAAAGACTTAGATTTCCACGTTTTTAATGTATTTCTATTGCTGCTTGTCTATATTTCTAATAATTTTTTTCTTTCAGAATAATCATCTGAAACCACTGAAATATGTCCACATGTCAGACTTATCAGATTTTCAAAGAGGTCAAATTGAGGTCGCCCGTATGACAGGCGCAAGAGAGACTGAAACAAAAAGATGGTTGGACGTTTCAAGAGCTACAGTCTCTAACATAATTACTGCATATGTAAAACACGGAAAAACATCGTCGTAGAAGCACAATTCCGCAAAAAAAAATCAAAGTTTTCTGATATGGCCCGTCGGACACTGACGCAAATTGTCAGGAACGACCGCAAAACAACAGCCCTTAAAGTGACTGCCGAACAAAAATGACCATCTCGAGCATCCAGTTTCTACAAAAACCGTCCAACGAGAGCTTCACAGATCAGGTTTTCATGGGAAGGTTGCCATCAGGAAACCTTTGCTCTCAACAACAAACGTTGCAAAGCGTTTAGAGTGGTGTAAAAATCACCAGAACTGGTCAATGGAGCAGTGGGAAAATGTGATATTCTCTAATGAATCATCATCCCCTTTATTACCTACCACCGGCCGAGTTTATGTCTGGAGGCAGCCTAAAGAAGCTAATGACCCAGACTGTCTTCCCCATACTGTGAAACACGGAGGAGGATCTGTGATAATCTAAAGTGGGGGCAATATCATGGAAATCTGCCAGCTCAATGGTTTCCCTCCATGGCAGAATTAGGACTATTTAGGCATTTTATCTGACCAGGTGCATCCAATTATCTGGAAACTGTTTCCAGAAAGAAATGCAGGATGATAATGCCCCAATCCGCACAGCTAAAATGGTCTCTGAATGGCACGAGGAACTTTCCGATGTAGTAGGGCACCTTGTCTGACCAACACAGTCCTCAGACCTGAATATTATTGAGTATTTGTGGTTCACATTAAAAAACTAAGTGAGAAGTCGATATCCACCACATATTTTGACAGAAGTGTTTTGGTTTATAAAATGGCGAATGTTCTAAAAATAGAAAAAGGTAGACACACTGACTCCAAGAATTCAAAATTGGGCGGCAAAATAAGTAACCGTTTCTTTTGGTAGGAGTAGGAGTAAGAGTAAGAAGTAGGAGTTAAGGACAGTAGTTTTGTGTAGGAGATTTGAAAAGAGGAGGACGCTAGTCAGTTGACCACTAGAGTCCATAAGGGATAGGCTTGTTTACTACTAGCGTTCCACAGTGAAGAGAACTTAGCTAGTCTACTCCTGTATCCACACAAAATGAAAAGGTTGTAACTTGATGTAAAAACCTAAAGTTTTATACCAAAAATAAACATCATTAATTCAAGTTTGTGCTATCTTCTAATTATACCAAAAACGAAGCCACACAACAGTAGAATGGACAAAAATCCCTTTAGAAATCATTTAAAATTTGTACAAGTCCATACCTTTCATGATTAAAGCAGATATTACTGCAAAAGTGGGTTCTACCCCGTATTAAAATTATTTTTTCTGTATTTTGAAGGTGTTTGCATTACTTTGACGACCCCTGTATAAATATATGTATGTGTATGTTTGTGTGTGTGTGTGAATCACTAATATTTATACAACCTAGTATACAGTGTATCGTGAGTTAGTGCATGATTAAAATATGAAGGTTTAAGTGAAGCCTAATTTCGCAAATATAAATGCTTTGCCTCTATATTTCTCCTAAAATTAGCCTTTGATTCCAGCTTCGGGTTCTTTGGCCGAAGAACAATAACCTCTGATGCTGGTTTGTGATGTTTCGTAATAGTTTATTCTGATTTCCACCGCCGAGGGCGAATTTCTTTACAGAATTCCCGAAAATTCCCAATTATAAGCGTTAGAGCATTCTGTTTACTATATGGATGCTGTTTGTCAAAAGTTTCGTTGTCCGTGCTGGAATGATGGTAGTTTGGGAAGAACACAAACATGTTTTGCTCTTCGAATATACAAACACGTCGTAGGAAACATCGGGGCGGAAACGGAAACTTGTGTAGGAAACAATAGTTGTCTTTCCTTTCTTTTTTATCTGGGGTCAGTTCCCTTCCAGGCTTTAGTGAGGATAGCCACGAGGAGCAATTACTGGCGTAACGGTATGTCGTTTCTTATCTAGTCTTGCTAAAAATATTCCCGTCCATTTGGACAACATGAACATTCATCTTGTTTTGGGACGTACTTAAATATTCTGAATGTATCATACTTGTTTTTGTTATATTAAAGGCCTATTTGTTATTGCCATGTAACTTGTCCTTCTTTTATTACACGTGCTACGGCAGCGTATAATTATATATATATTGTTTATATTAGTATCGCGTAACTGGAAATATCGCCGGTTCGCAATACTAATACCCTGATAGTTTCTTATATATATTCCCTTAAGGGAAGCAACAGTTGTCTTTCCGTTTGAGGAACTCTTCTTTACCTGAGGGTCAGTTCCCTTTCCGGCCTTAGTGGGGATAGCCACGAGAAGCATTTCTGGCCTAATGGTATGTCACTTCTTTGCTATTCTTGCTAAATATATTCCCGTCCATTTGGACAACATGAACATTCTTCTTATTTTGGGACGTACTTGAATATTCTTAATGTATTGTACTTGTTTTTGTTCTTCCCTGTATCTCTTCTATAAATATTTTCACGGCTTCTGCTCCAATGAACTTAGATCACTGCTGCCCCTCAGATACGAATTTTCACGAGAAACTAGATTAGCAAGTAGATCCCACCCTTTACAGTGAAACCGATAAAATGCAACCGCAACTTCTACTCCAACAGTTTCTTTTCTCGCACTTCCCTACTGTGGAATTCCCTTCCACATGATTGCTTCCCCGACAGCTACAATCTCCAGGAGTTTAAATGTAAGGTCAATAGACACCTCCTAACACACTAACTCGCTCCCATTCTTTCAAACACTCTTCCCATCTGCCCAACCCTCATTCTCGGTATCCTTACCCATCTATCACCTTCCTTCTGACATTTCCTACACCTAACCACTCCTCCTCTTTACCTTCCCCGATGTAGCCCCATGCGCAATAGTGGCAATGGAATGCCTTGCTTAGGGTGAAATGATTAAAAAAAAACATTTGTTATGGGCATGTAACTTTTCTTTTTATTACACGTGCTACGGCAGCGGAATATTTATATTAGTATCGCGTAACTGGAAATATTGCGGGTTCGCAAACTAATACTGGCTTTGAATAAAAATAGAATGCCGCCCATCACTTATACCGTCATCCCTGACTGCTTGTCTGTCCAACCGCTATGACTTTTGAGAGAACTGTTTATTGCCTAATCATCCGTCCTTCTTATCGATCTTTGTTTATATGTAAGAGATTTACGAAGTTTAGTAGATATAATCGTTCCTACTCAAGTATACCGCTACACTGTTTCTATTTCCTTGTTGGAAAAATAAAGACCGATTTTAGAAAAATAATCTTCTTATTGAACAATTAACCGTAGAAATGTTCTACGTTGTTGCAAAAATGACCGATTTTAGAAAAATAATTTTATTATTGAACAATTAACAGTAGAAATGTTCTACGTTGTTGCAAAAATAATGACCGATTTTAGAAAAATAATCTTCTTATTGAACAATTAACCGTAGAAATGTTCTACGTTGTTGCAAAAATAATGAGCGATTTTAGAAAAATAATTTTATTATTGAACAATTAACAGTAGAAATGTTCTACGTTGTTGCAAAATGACAAGTCAGATTAAATGAAATGCACACGTTGTCTGCTTATTTCTAATAAAATCCGTTCTTACTCACGGATAATCTTTCGCGTATTACAATCAAACACTGTCAGAAATGAGTCGTAACATTGACAGATGTTATCATTCATTTTTCAAGGTACCCAAGTACTTTCAATCTCTTTCCGAGATCATCTTCAGGGGTGTGAGTTATGGTAACAAAAACTAACCGTAAAATTGTGTTGCTAGAAATTACTGTGACTTTTTTTCTTTTTTTTCTTTTTTTTTTTAATCATTTCACCCCGAGCAAGGCAGAAACGCCACTGATGTGCAGGGGGTTACATAAATGTAAAAAGATTAATTAGAAAAGAGTGAGGAGTACAAGCTAGTTAGAAAGGAACAATAGAAAGCTGAGAAAGCAGGTGCGATGACAGATACATAGGTGGAGAGAAAGTGAAGGATATACGGGGGTGGGGAGAGAGCTAGAGTCCAGTGATTAGTAGATGAGTATTAACTTTGCATTTAAATTTCTGGAGGTTGTAGCCGTTAGGAAAGCAAGAATACGGGAGTGAGTTCCACAGGCGGGAAGTGCGAGAGAGGAAGCTGCAGGAGTAGAATTGTCGTCTGCATTTGGCTAACCTGACTGTGAATGGGTGGGACCCAGTTGCCAGTCTGGTTGCACGGGTAAACACCTGTTGAGGAGGCATCAGTGACTTAAGCTCATCCGAGCAGAAGCCATGAAAGTATTTATAGAAGAGACAGAGGGAGGCCACATTTCGACGATGGGAAAGTGGCTGCAGTCGAGTCGCCAGATCTGCTTCAAATATAACAGTTGACAAATTGCTAGCGTTCATTAGAACGTGAAAATTATCCAAAATGAAATTTTTTAATATGTTGTCATGGTCATGCACTTGTTAAATCATGAAAAAACTGTTTTTACAGACATTTTAGAACATTACTACAGTGTTCAGAGCTGATTCTATTAATTGACGGCTTAAATGTTTTAATGAATATTGCCTCGAGAATCTTTAGTTTGCTTTTGTTGTTTTCTTGGTGTAGGAGAGTTTAAATTTAAAACGGTATATTAATAACTAATATATGCAATCTACTCGCGCTTCCCGCCTGTGGAACTCCCTTCCACAAGTCTGCTTTTCCGACAGCTACAATCTCCAGGTGTTTAAATGTAGGGTCAATAGATACCTCCTATCACTCTAACTCCCAATTATTCTCAGAACACTCTCATCTACCCAACCCTCATTCTCGGTATCCTTACCCGCCTATCACCCACCCCCTGACATTTCCTATATTTAATCATCCTTTCTCCACTCTATATAGCCCCCTGCGCAGTAGTGGCAGTGGCATGCCTTGCTCGGGGTTAAACGCTTATAAAAAAAAAGTCAGAAGAATGAAACTGATAATAAAATTTATGAAAATTATATATTTTCAAAATAGCAACGCTTGTAGGTGTTCAATTCTATAAACAATTTTTAGGCCAGATATAAAATTTAAACTGATCTTAATATGTTGGCAATTTCTCTTGAAAATTACAATGCTTAACCAATAACTAAAGATTCATATTCTATAAAAGAAGTTTCAGATCCGAGAATATGATAAAACTGGCACCAAAATGAGGGCAAATTATGTCCTTTCAAAATTATGATGAATATTTCTCAAGTAACATTTCTCATCCTACAAAACAAATTTCAAGACTGACAGAATTATGAAATTGCTATCAAAATAAAGGAGATTTGATTCTATATAAATTTTTGTATGCTTGATTACTACCATAAATTACGGCGTAAAAATCGATCTAGTGACCTCAAGATTTCTTACTCAGTTCTGAGTTAGGCCTGTATCTAACCTATACGTTAGGCACTATACGATAGGCTACCAGTTGGAATAAGTTATGAGATAACCTGCGCCAAGACTACAAAAGGTCGCAATACTTACCTGCATATCGAAACACTAACCGTAATCTCTTTGAGTATATATGCGTTGTTTAGCAAACAATTTACAAAATACGGCGGGAGATACCGTATATTGAATCGGTGTAACTTAGTGAATATTTAAAATTCGTCAGATCTACTGATAAACGCAATAAAGTAAACAGCAACTCCTATAAAATATTAATTCCGTACATTACATATCATACTAGGTAGTTATTTTTAAATATAGTATTACGGCATATTGGACGTACAGTAATTGTTCGGAACGCTTCATCTGTTACTAGCATCAAAACCCGGCGTTGTCCGTGCAACTCAGAACCTTTTAATTTCTTCAGCGGATGAAACAAATACGTTTAAATTCGCTGCAGACACTTAAAATATAGTCTATACATGTAACAGGCAATCTGTGAGTGTGTGTAACTGTTCCCTATGCATGCCTAAATTTTTATATATATATATATATATATATATATATATATATATATATATATTAAAAAATATATATTTAAATCGTGTCACCCCAAGCAAGGCATTCCACTGCCACTATAGCGCAGGGTGTTACATAGAGCGATTGGTTATGGGAAATGTCAGAAGGAGGGTGGTAGAGGACTTAGGAGAGAGTTGGAGAGAGTGGGTGTGAGTGTGTTAGGAGGTGTCTATTGACCTTCCATTTAAACTCCTGGAGGTTGTAGCCGTCGGGGAAGCAAGCATGCGGTAGGGAATTCCACAGGCGGGAAGTGCGAGGAAAGAAGCTGTTCGAGTAGAAATTGCGGTTACATTTCATCGGTGTCACTGTAAAAGGGTGGGACGTAGTTGCCAATCTAGTATCTCGTGCAAATTCACATCTAGGGGGCACCAGTTTGTTTCAAAATTACAGGGAAAATTTTTACATTTTTTTCTTGACCAAATGAATTTTTCAAACATCGGAATAAAAATTAAATAAAAAGGCTAATTTTTTTAATAATTTTTTTTAGTCGCGTTTGACACATGTGATTTGATTTCTGTGAAGTAATTTAGACACCATCTTAGATTTTAGATGTTTTACGGAGCAAATGTAAACAATCGGCTCCATTGGCCAAAAAGTGCGAGAGATAAAAATTGCTGAAAAACTCAAAAAGTATGTGTTGACCTGGCTTCCCTTTAAATATGTGTCCCTAGAAAGTTTGAATGGCTTAAAAAATGTAGAGGTGCATAGGGAACAGTCACACACAGACTCACAGATTGTATTTTATATATATAGATTTTAGGTTTGAAAATTTGACTTGTATGACACATTGTGTGGTAAGCAAGTTTCTGATCCCATAAAACCTAATAAAATAATGAAGCAAGTTTTTAAACTTTTCATGCTTAATTGAATGATTGATTTTGTTTTTAGCAGAAATTTCTTTGACTGGACTTTAACTAAGTTAAAACTTAGCAAGTCACAAACCCTTTTTTTTCAATTGGAGTAGATAGAGTAAACTATCGCCTGGTTCACACTCCACCCAGGTCTATTGAACATGTGAAGAGACTCATCCCTTGTTCCGTGTTTAGGATGTGGTTTCCGGCTTTCACTTTTCCAATCTTTTTACTCTTAAGTAGCCCCCTGCGCATCAGTGGCGTTACCGCCTTGCTTGGGGTGATATGATTAAAAACAAAAGAGAAAAAATGTTTATTTCTCCTGAAATTTTCCTAGTTATTATCGTTTTTCCACATCATCGTTATTTGCGTTATATATTTTTGGAATACTCTGTCCTCATTTTTATTTCGACACTGAAGAATATTCCTGGTTTAATTTTTGATTTCTCGACTTGGATATCCTATGATAGATATTGACCTTTCAATGCGACTTTAAATTCCGCGAAGGACTAGAATTCTTCTAGTGCCAAATCGGATTTGTACTTCGTGTGTGCATTGATGCTGAATTTCAGTCGTCTAATCGTTTCCTTCTTCTCATGAATGCAATTCAACCATGCTTCGAGATGGTGAAAAAATTGCTCTTTCTCGCCCTTATTCGGAGAAAGAATTGTTTGTGTTCTTGCAAGGATTTATAATCCCTTCCGAAATTGATAGTCATTTCTCCTGACAGAAATTCCGTTCGAAAGGCTCCCTAATCCCTGATATCTCTGTAACTCAGACGGTCTACACATGAATGAAAAACGCTACTAGTCAATATCACCACAAAGCGAATTGATATTCATCGGGTTTGAAAAGGTGTATATTTACTGATGAAGGTGTTTTCATACATGTTTTTATCTCTGCTTTTAACGATGCCATGTCTTTTTAATTATAAATCAATCCTTGTCATCTAGGCCTTAAGCTAATTGTTACTTTCCTCGTCAGTATTCATGGGTAGATTGTTAGAATAACTGTAAACGAGCTTACAAGGATAAATAATTATCAAGTTTCTAATTTAATATTGACTCATTGAGTTGAGAATTATATTGAAAACATGAGGTTTTGATGATCAGTTTTAAGGTTAAATTAAAATATATTCATTTTCGCCGTTTACATTGTTCGAACTCCTCATTTTTGTTGCCATATTGACGCTTTTTTAGCCGTTCTATACTCCTACCTTCTTCGCTGATTAAAATTTCGAACATAAAAATTTATTTCGTTTCACCCTTTACTTTGTTCAACTGTTTCTTTCGTTCATTTGAGTAGGTTGTTCTAGTTTCCCGAATCATACCTCTTCTGATCTTTCAGCATCAGTTATCTTCCTTTAACAGAAATATGTAAGGTTTTGATCACCTCTGATGTAGCAAAAGTGAGTCAAGACTGGATCCAACTCTTGCTTTTATCCACTAAGCCATCAGTGTATTAATTTGGGGAACTTATAAACTGAATGTCTCTGTAGCTTTTATTAACAGAGCTCATATTTGAATCTTTTTGTTTGTTATTATTTTTCTCTAGCACTCCGTATTACTAGATTCAATAGTATATATTTCTCTATATTTGGCTGTCTTAAGAAATGTTTTGGCCGAGTATATGCGCTGATTCCTTAATTTTTCGAATTTTCCTGCTGTGCTTTTAATCTATTATTTCAGCTTCATCATACAGCGGGAGGTGATATCTCTTTTCGCTCCACATGTAGTCAGCTACGCTTATATATCCTCGCGTTACGGCTTTACAGTGTTCTTGCAGCCTTATCTAGGACAATCTACCCAGGTGAACGAGATAAAGGGTTCAGTTCAAAATTCTCATTACCTGAAAAAGGTCGGAGCGTACAACGTCCAAAACGTCGTGAATATCACACAAATGAGATAAGGACAACACCCCGAACAATGTAAAAACTATAATTAATTACAAAACCTCATCTCAGAAATATAGACAGATCCTGAAGAAGATCTGAGCATACAACGATTGAAACGTCATGAACATTGCAAAAAAGATGAGAACAACAGCTCTAACAATACAAATTGTGTACATATTTAAAATGCCTCATCTCAAAAATATAAACAATGTATATTTTCAATATTTGTCTATATTTCTGAGATGAGGTAGTATTTAAACTATTTACATTATGCGTATTGGTTCAGTGGAAATGAACGTTGATTAGTTTTGTATATTTTATAATCATATCGCCCCAAGCAAGGCATTTTACTACCCCTGTTTTGCAGGGCGTTATATAAGAGGAAAGTTATGAGAAAGAGTGACAGGTTATAGGTGGTATCAGGAAGTGGGTAAGAGAAGGATGAGAATACTGATGAGAGTGGAGTGGACGGAGAAAGGAACATGAGAGAGAAGATGCAAATTAGTGAGATAGGAGATGACTATTAACTTTACGTTTAAATTCTTAGAGATTGTAGGTGTCGGGGAAGCAAGTAAACGGAAGAGAATTCCACAGGCGGGAAGTACGAGAAAAGAAGCTGATGGAGTAGAATTTGCATTTACAATTTCTTAGTTTCACAGTAAAAGGGTGGGATCTAGTTGCTAATCATGTGGCTCGAGTAAATATATTTATAGGGGGTACCAGTAAGCTAAGTTAATCGGAGCAGAAGCCGTGAAAGTATTTGTAGAAGAGACAGGGAAGCCACATTGCGCCGGTGAGAAAGTGACTGTATATGGGCTGCTAATTTGGGATTGATCACGCTACAGATTTTCTGTTGGATTTTGTCAAGAACACCTAGGTGGATAGCAGGAGCAATAGACAAGATATGACAGCAGTATTCAATGCACGGTCGGATGATAAGTCGGGATTGATCACATTACTGATTCTCCGTTGGATTTTGTCAAGGAACCCTAGGTGGATAGTAGGAGCACCAGACCAGATATGGCAGCAATATTCAATGCACGGGCGGATGGTAGATTTATTTATGTGCAGGATTGTTTCAGACGGGAAACTTACTGGCCCTAAACAGAGAACCGACTTTCTTAGCAGCGGATTTAGCTATGGATTCTATATAGTCGTCATTCCACTTGAGGTCTGTTGTGAGAGTTAACCCGAGGGGCGCAGTGTTTTGCTTTCACGGATACTAGCCTGATCCATGCTAATAGGCGGGAGAAGCGATTGTCTGTGATGGTTAATAAATAGCAGCTTCGTTTTGGAAGCATTAAAATTTACGAGCCATTTCTTACCCCAGTCGGCCACAGATTGGAGGTCTTTTTTAAGCTGGGCAGCGAGGTTTGCTTCGTCAGCATCGGTAGATTTTTGATCGACGCGAGAGTAAACCGTAGTGTAGTCAGCGTATATGCCTACTTGAGATCCTATTACATCCGGGAGATCATTAATATAAATAAAGAAAAGCATAGGACCTAGCATAGAGCCTCGAGGGACACCCGCATACGTATGATAGTATCGAGAGGCATGTCCGTTCAATACTACCTTCATTGTGCGATTTGAAAGAAATGACTGGATGAGGCCAAACAATTGTCCAGTTATACCATAGCTTTGCAGCTTGCGTAGAAAGCCTGCATGCCAGACACTGTCAAAAACTTTGGAGATATCTAGGGCAAAAGTTTGGGCTTCGCCGTTCTTTTCGAGAGCCTAGTGTATATACTCAGTAATAGTCGTGAGCACATCAGCAGTGGACTTGGTGAAGCGGAAAACATACTATTTGTCAGAGAAGTGTCTGTGGGCTGTGATATGTTGAACCACCTCGCCGTTGATGATGCTCTTCGAACACTGTCAAAAATCTGTAGGAGGCTGATAGGGAAATAATTAGAGGGGTCAGAGGGTTCACCAGTGTTTTTATATATTGGAACCACGGAGGAGGACTTCAAGCAGGCAGCAAAGCAAGAAGCAGGTAGGCAATAATTATAGAGTTTGGAGAGAACAGAGGAGATTTCAGGGGAAGATTTCTTCATGACAATGATTGGAATTCCCTCCTCGCCGCTCGCTTTATGGTGGTCAAGGTTTGAAATTATGTTAGAGACTACCGAGGGGGTAATGTGGATGTCATTCAGTTGGGCCTCAGTTCTGAGTAGGCAGTCGGGTACAGATACTTCTGATGAGTCCAGTTTCGAGTTTGCAGAGAATCTGCGAGTGAAGCACTCAGTGTTGTGTGTTTTAGAAGTCAGTCAGTCAGTTAAATGCCATACGTGATACACGCTTGAGCGATCATGTCTCGAAAGAGACATGACTGACTGGGCAGAAGATTATCCCGCGGTAGGTTGCTATTGCTTTCTGCGGTAGACTGGTTGTCGACCAAGACTATAGAACCCAATCTGTCCTGCTATTTAACCCATAACTGGAAGGAAGAGACGGATTAATACCTTTCCCAAGGGTATTTGCGCGTAAGTGAATACAATGGATTCAATTGGAATTCGAACTCGGCTCCCCGGTTTCTCGTTCCGAGTCGATATCCACTGTGTAAGGACTTCAAATTCGTTGATTAGAGTGGGGATTGAGGGTTTGCTATTATTTAGTACACTTTTACAGAGCCTCCAGTAGTCTTTGGGACCGAACTTACAGGATGCTATACGCTGCTTCATTAAGTATCTTCTTGCACTCATTGCGTGCATAGGCAAAGAGGCACCTGTTATGGTCCGACGCATGACTCCGATAAAGCCGGAAGAAGTGATTCCGATGGGAGATGGCGGCCGAGCAAGCGGGGGAGAACCAAGGGGACGAGCTGGATTTAAGTCTCAAATTCCTGGCTGGGATGAAAGCTTCGATGCCAGCCTTAACCAAAGAAGACAAGAAGAGACCTCAGCAGCAGAGTCTTCTACAGGAAAACTAAAGACTTTGTTTCAAGGGACATCACAGAAGAAATCGCGGAATGAGTCCCAATCGTCTCTTTGGTAGCAATAAGATATTCTGCTAGTCTGAGGTTCTAGAGTGGAGTGGGAGTGGAAGCAGATGTTAACGGAAACTCCTTCATGGACAGAGTTTCCGAGGGGACAGAGTTGCTTGACATTATAAGAGTCATGGATGGAAGTAAAACAGAGATCTAGCAGTGAGTCAGTTCCATTAGGGTTATTAGAGAAACGCGTGGAGAAATCCACCACTTGCGTAAGGGACTGAGTGATTGAAAAATTCATGGTGTGGACACCTGAAAGACCTGTGACAAAGTTTTTTAGCCATTTGGTGTGGTGGGCGTGAAAGTCGCCAAACACAAATATATGGGCAGATGGATGAGAGGAAATAGCCTTGTCAATGGAGATGCTGGCGGGAGATGAGAGGGGCGGTAGAAGAAGAAAAGATAGATATCTGAGCTTAGTAGGGAGAGACGGAAACATATAAGAATGATCTAGGGATTCAAGAGAGATCACCCTAGCTAACTGCCAGTAGGAAGCAGCAACCAGGAAATTGCCAATCTGGTACCCTCATAATGAAGAGACGTTGCCACCATCTACAAACACTGCAAAAATCTTGCGACACTAGGACTAGGACCGCAGGAGAGAAAAGAAACCGGTAACCCGTTCCTAAACAGGAAACAAGGTGTGCGCTTCTACTCCTTAAAGACACATGGCCCAGTGGATATGGAAGTTGGTTAGTTCCTGTGACTTGACTCAAAAAGTTGTGAGTTCAATACCAGGCTACAGTAGTGGTGAACAAGTAACTTGCAGGGTTAGAGGGAGATAAATCATGACTCCAAATCGAGGTATTACGCAAGGAATAAGAATGATATACCCAGTGATTGAAATAAAGGGTTCAGTTCGAAATTCATAGCACCTGAAGAAGGCCGGAGCGTACAACGGCCGAAACGTCGTACAAATGGTAACAAAGATGAAGACAATAGTCCCAATCATGTAAATACTATAATTTTTTTCCTTCGAAAATGTATAATAGCAATAATTGTATTCTTCCTTAAAAATGGATTGTTGGTAATATTTTTCCTTCAAAAATGTATATTTTTCTATAAGTCTATTTTTATACTTTCATAGTGGTTTGACTGCAGTTTGGGGGTTAAGTTTTTGCCCATATATGGGACCCTAACAGGGGTTACCATTCCGGCTCACGGTGGAGCCGGGAACAACAGCCATTAAGAGTTGACTTAATGCTCCACACAACCTCCCAATCAGAAGCCTTACTGCCGGATGCAGTTTATTGTCATACCCAGAACTTTTCTTGAGAGAGTTTCAAATATTAATCAAATTTCGCGTTCTTATCATATATTTGAATTTTTTGTTTGTAAACTTGTTAATAAGAATTATCTTTCGGATGTGAGCAGTAGTGCGGTGTATATCGACACGGAGCGAGAAACTGCCGAGCAGAGTTCGAATTCGCTTAAATATACCATCCGCTCGTGTATTGAATATTGCTGCCATATCTGGTCGGGTGTCCCTGCTATTCGCCTCGGGGTTCTTCACAAAATCCAACGGAGAATCTCTAATGTGATCGATACCGACTTGGCAGCTCGGATGCAGTCGCTTTCTCACCGGCTTGATGTGGATTCCCTGTGCTTCTTCTACAAATACTTTCACGGCTACAGGTACAATGAACTTAGCTCACTGGTGCCCCCTATGTATGAATTTACACGAGCTACTAGATTAGCATCTAGGTCTCACAATTTTACAGTGAAACCGATAAAATGTAACCGCAATTTCTACTCTAATAGCTTCTTTTCTCGCACTTCCCACCTGTGGAATTCCCTTCGATATATATTTGTTTCCCTGACAGCTACAATCTCTAGGAATTTAAATGTAAGGTCAGTAGACATCTCCTATCACACTAACTTGCATCCATTCCCTTAAGCTCTTTTTTCCATCCACTCCACCCCCATTACTCCGGTATCCTCATCCGTCTATTATCCTCCTCCTGACATTTCCTATAACTAACCCCGCTTTGTTATCACTTTCCTCTATGTAAACCCCCGCGCAACAATGGCAGTAAAATGCCTTGCATGGGGTGACATGATTAAAGAAAAAAATATCCTTGGGAAAGATATTAATCCATCGCTTCGGATATGGGCTTAATAGCAGGGCAGATTAGGTTCTATAGACTTGGTTTACAAACAGTCTACCGTAAAAAGTAATGGCAACCTACGACGGAAAAAATTCTTTTGCCCATTTAGATATCTGTCTTCCGAGATATGATCGCACAAACGTGTTTCACTTAACTGATCGTTTGTGATTTGCAGATGCCTGATGACGTAATTTTGAAGTGTGTAAAACGCTTTTTTTACAACATTTTAAAGAAATATCGATTCCATAAAAGATTTTAAAAAATAACGGTAACATATTTATTATAAGAGATGGATCCATATCTGCTAAGGGTGGTTAAGATAACATCTCTCCAAAACAAACTGTACTTTCTTTTGCAAAATAAGTTTTTCCTTAAAAGAAATCTAAGAAATGTGGGAAAATTATAATAATATCAACAAAATAATGAAATGAGTGGGCAATTTTAGAGAAAGGAGTAATATATTCATTTTTAGGAACCGTCATGGGGCATTGGATATTAGCTCGGAACGAGAAATCGGAGAGCCGTGTTCCAGTTGAATTCCCTGCATTCATTTACGCGCAAATGCCCTTGGAAAATGTATTGATCCGTCTATTCCCTTCAGTTATGAGTTAAATCACAGGACAGACTGGGTTCTATAGCATTGGCTGGCAACCATTCTGCCGCAGAAATTAATGGCAACTTTCTGCGGGATAATTTTCTGCGCAGTCAGTCATGTCTCGAAAGAGGCATGATCGCCCAAAGTGTGTATCACGTATGGCACTTAAATGACTGAATGAAGATAATAGTTGGAAACATAAGTAAAGCTTCTATTGGACATAAAATGGGGGATCGGCTTTTATTGTTATGAAGTAATAACGTGATCCCTCACTAATTAATAATTATTAATACAATCCGTCTCTTCTCCCTTCAGCTATACTTTAAATAGCAGGATAGAAAATCTTCTGCCCGGTCAGTCATGTGTGTTTCGAGACATGATCGCCCAAGCGTGTATCATACATGGAACTTAACTGACCGAATGAAGATAATAGTTGGAAACATAAGCTTCTACTGGGCATAAAGTGGGGGATCGGTTTTCTATTCTTATGAAGTAATAAACTGATCCCCCACTAATTACTAATTATCAATACAATGCGTATCTTCTCCCTTCAGGTATACTTTAAATAGCAGCATAGAAAATCTTTTGCCCAGTCAGTTATGTCTGTTTCGAGACATGATCGTCCAAGCGTGTGTCACGTATGGCACTTAACTGACTGATCAAGGAAGGCAAGAAGAAAGAACTAGACTAAAAGCCTGGTTATCAGCAAAATGAGGAACCCAAAGAGACGATTCAGTCAGTTAAGTGCCATATGTGATGCACGCTTGGGCGATCATGTCTCGAAAGAGACATGATTGACTGAGCAGAAGATTATCCCGCAGTAGGTTGCCATTGCTTTCTGCGGTAAAAAGACGATTACCGGTCGGATATAGTAAAATTATGCAGGTAAAAAATGTAAATATCTGAGCGGTGTTATGACAGAGTACGGAAAACCCTATACTGCGAGCCGAAAGCCTTCTCAGATGGCTCAAGACGCATTCCACAGGCTAAGCAGATTATTGAGAGACAGGATATTTTCGTTGGAAACAAAGAAAAGAGTACTGAACTGTTATGAGATATATGTCCACATATATGGCACTGAAAGCTGGACAATCTCTTCAAATTTGAAAAAAAACAACTCAAAGCGACAAAAATGTGGTTCTACAGAAGGAAGCTGAGGAAAACGTATACTGAGCATGTGAGAGCAACGAGCAAGATTTGGAGAGAAAAGAAAAAAAAACAGATGCTTAACATCAACATGAGATAGCTAAAGCTTCTAAGATACGTAATGAGGAAGGAAGGCTTAAAGAATCTAATACTCAAAGGATGGATAGAGGGAAAAAGAGACAGAGGAAAAGAACGTATGACATACTTGATGGACTTAAGCAAGTGGATTGCAGAGTACAGTTTGGGAGAAATACCAAGACAAAAACTGTTAAGAGCAAAAGATGTGGAGGATGTGGCTGGCCATGATCTCCTGGAGAGATACAACACAAAGAAAAAGATTTCTTGAGAATATTTGCAATGACAACTCTCTACAACTTGCTGTATTTTCTTGCTCTAAATAACTTTGCAATTACTAATTGTCCTTTTATCTTCCATAAGTCTTGAACGTGTTAGATTCTCCAAGCACTTTTTCCATATTATAATCTCGAGAAGTTAAAAAAGAATTCCTGGTAGAAAGTAATTTTTCACTTTTATTTGAATCATAAATTCCTCACTTTATTTACAGTCCGGCTCTCGTTATTGTCATATTGTTTCGAGTGTTGAGACTTCATCAAGGGCATGTTACCTCGGATGACCACATAAAATATTGGAATAAAACAATTTTTCGGGAATTTGATGATATAATAATTGTGAGTTCAATACTTTGGCATGGTGCGCGCAGAAATTAAATAATGAAAAGCAGAGCGAGCAGTAAGTGAACGTGATAATAATCAGTACTTTTTTTTAATCGTTTCCCACCAAGCAAAGCGGTACCACCACTGATGTGCAGGGGGCTACAAAAGATTGTTAAAGTTTTAGGTAGGAGAAAGAGAGGAAAGAGAAAGACGGACCAGAGAAAGGACAAGAGAAGGATGTGAACACAGGAGTGGAGACAGTTGCGAAGGTAGAGAGAAAGTAAAAGAACAAAATACACGGACTGGAATCAAGTTTTTAAGAGATGGGGATTGATATTGCATTTAAAGTCTTGGAGATTGTAGCCGTCAGGAAAGTAAAACACAAATTATCCCTTGACATCTCCATTGGTGAAATAGAGCTTCCAGTAAAGTTAATGAGGATTGGAAAACACCTGATGGAGGCCGGAAGAACCAACCAGCGAAACATTGTGATAACAACAACTAATATGAGAAAAATAGTCCAAGTTTAATTAATATCTATTTTAATTAGCCAACATTCCTAAACTTATACAGAAATGATTCCCCATAAATTAATTGGAATATATATTGAAAACCTCAGATGTGGATACCTAGTTGATGTAAGTGTTTATGAAAATATATTGTTATTTCTGATGGTATGTGCATTGATGGGAAAAAGCAACTTCAAATTGATTTAGGAACGTTCTGACCAATAGGGTACCTCGCCGTGGTGTAATGGTTATCAAGCTCGTCTCGCTAGCATCATTATGACTGAATTTTGAGTTCGTTCCTCATTGGGTATCCCCTGCTTTTGGCCGTGTGTCACGTCTAAGCTACGCTTAGAAAATCACCTTCCCCTAGGTTTGGTTGTTGGGCAGCAGGACTAACGATCCTGCCCCATAAAAAAACAGCTTGTTACGGAAACTGCATAAACGCTGGCCTACACGCAATTGGGTAAAATGGAAACATTTATATTTATTTGAATAATACTTCAGAAGCAAGTCTTCATAAATAAATACAAATATATTTCATATTAAAGTTAAGGCTTGATTATTCATGAAATCAGAAATTCTTTAAAGATGATCTCGCTTATACTAATGATGGAACTTTTGTCTGGAATCCATGAACATGGAGAGCAATCAGAAAATATGAAATTTTTATATTTATGTATATAAGTAAATTTGTGAATTCACGTGACATCAGCGAATAACCAAAGGATTCTGTTAAATGATGCTTCAAATGTCAACATTCTGGACAAGCTAACATCCGATAGAAAGGCCTCCAATCAAGACGTTTTTTGTTGAAACACCTATTAATTACTGTTGTTCCCAGGTCCGCCCTGATCCAGAGTGGTAGCACCTGTTAAGGTCCCAGCTATGGGTTAGCAGTGATACCCCAAACTGGGTTTAAAAGCACTAAGATAGTATAAAAATAGTTTCTTTTTATAGAAAAATAAAGCAATAAATTTTTAGGCGGACCTGAAGAAGATTATCTCCACGTTTAATTTCGTTGTTCTTCATTTTTTTATTTTACTTTTTTGAGGGCAGTTCTAGCAATCGTTACTTAAACTTTCCGATTAAAAAAAAATTTGAAAAATTACAACATTTAAACAGATTTGGTGGGGGGTCTGTTTCTCATACAACGTTCGTTAAAGTAAATCGATCTTCGATTTTCAATCCACTATAAGGTTGTATGAGGAACTGCCCCTCCCAAATTGTTTAAATATTGAAATTTTTTGCAATTTTTTTTTTGGTATTTCGTAAAGTTTAAGGTGTAAAATATAATATTGCACTGATAAAAGTCCCCAAAAATTGATAATGAACAAATTTACAGGTGGCGGTAATGTCGAACCGGCGACTGGTTTCATAATGGAGGCTCGATTTACTATAACCTTGTATGAAAAACTGATTCCCTCACCACCACCAGAAAATGTTTAGATATTGAAATTTTTCAAAATTTATTGTCAATCGTAAAGCTAAGAGGGTAATCGATAGGACTGCGCTGAAAAAAGTAAAAAGAAAATGAAAAACAACGAAATTAAACGTGGTGGCAGTCTGCTTCAGGTCCGCCAATTTCCATAGTAAAATTAATACCAGCAATAAACGTAAAAAAATTATTAATGCTCCTAAGAAACTGAAATGATCCATAAGGAGTTGTTATGCCGTTAAGCCATCAAGCAGACATACGAATCTATTCTAAAAATCTTCTCAGCATTTATGAACAGATTAAGGCTGATGTGCCGTAAAATAAAATAATCCTATAAACCCAGCCAAATCTAATCTTATTTATAAATGTAACTTTGTCTGTGTGTGTGTGTGTGTGTGTGTGTGTGTGTCCATTACCTATAGACTCCGAAACGGCTAAACAGATTTTCTTGAAAATTTACACATTTGTACTATAAGCGTCTGCGAGTGTTCTTAGCTAGGTTTTGTGTCGAGGTACCCCGGATAAATATCGAAAATCGATAATCGAAAACATCGGGTTATAGAAGGAGTGGTTCCATTTTAATCAAATTTGATACACCCATAGAGAAAGACATGAGAAATGATATTCAGAAGTTTCAAGGTTGTAGTTCTTCCAGTAGTGCAGAAAATTTGATATCGATAACAGGAAATCAAAATTTGACTGACATCCATTCATTTTTCATTCAGTCTACGGTTTTGCTTTAACTGGAAACAACTATTGCTTTTTAGTCTTTCGTGCCAACGTCCAAAGAGTCTGAGCTCCAGGACCATGGATTAGTTTTAAAGCTTTCATTACACCCGAGCAACGCCGGGTTATACTGCTAGTATTACATAAAAGAAACTACAGTCTGGTGAGATGTCATTATAGTAGAAATTATATATCGATGCATTTTTTCAGTCTACAGGGTGAGATTGGTAAATTGTCGCAATTTCATTTATATCTTCTTTTAACTTCGTGCATGTGCGTTGTTTGTACTTTATTTTCCCGACTGCAAGGTTTAGTAGAGCCAGTTGTGCATTGTCTGTGAGAGAAAGTGCGCCATGACGCAATTCTTTTCGCCAAAATGTTTTAAAAGGCATATTGTTCGTACGAACATTTCAGAGTGTTTGGACATCAGTTTGAAGACAGTGCAGTGGATATGTGAAAAGTTGAATGAGTCTCATGGGGATTACGAAGATACGGCAAGTAAAAAAAAATCACTCTGATAAAAAGAGGACTTCCAAATTTGTGGGTCAGTGCCTTAGACTCAACACAGAGGCCAACATCACGTGTATTGAGGAGTTAGTGCTACCCTGAGACAAGAGAGTGTCCACTAGAACACCCTACAGGACTGAACCTCGCCATACAGGCAGGAAAATCCAGTCATGGCTGTCAAATCATTTTCTGCAACCACATCAACCTTTGCATCTGGCCGCGTAACACCCCAGTCTGGAACCCCATTGCAGTTGAGTGACAGAGCGACAAAATTCCTTGTAACTTTCAATGAAACTGAAAGCAAAGATTATGGCCTCATTCACCAACTTGAACAAGGAGACGTTCCCAAAAGAGATGCAAGAGATTCTGAATCGTCTAGAGGCCGTGGTTGATGCCAATAGCGGTTATATTGAATAGATTTACTCTTTAGTATTTTGTGACGAGCGGGGCGGAGCTTCGAAAGATACACGAATTTTTATCCAATAACCACGCCTGCGGTGTCATAAAAAATATTTTTTCATCTGTTATTTTATACCCAGATTGGCTCAGGGATGTGGTTCGGGTATAAATAAGGATTCAGACAAAATTTGGTGTCAGCAATTCATTAATATCATTCATAAAAAAAACAAGGATCCTAACAGCAACGAAACAATTTAATTCATAACTTCAAGGAAATATTTTTAAATTCAGTGTTCAAAATAAAGAAAAAGAAGAAATTTATCGAGATCAATATCTCATAAAGTTAGTTTAATATCTGCGTGAATTAATGTTCACTTAGGGAATAAAGATGTTGAGAGCGATATCTCAGACAATTATTTTATATCCAAATAAATTTATGTTTACATGGCGAATGAAGTCATTTCAATGTAGAAGGCGATATTCTATCAAAGAAAATTATTTCTACTTATCTTTTTGCCCGTTAGTTACGATCCGCCCTCTTCATTTCGCAGAGCGTCTTCTTCTGTTTTGTTTACGTTGCCAGGGATATGAGCGTTTCTAAGACTCATTTTCTTAGTTACCATGGGGTAAGAGCGTCTTTAAGACTCTTATAGAATCCAAATCCTATATAATCCATCAAACAACTAAAACACACAAAATAAATTACACACACGCAAAAAATGATTAAAACGGCAAAAAGCTCTTTTTTTTTCACAAGTCAGTGTGAAAAACATTCTGGATCCTGATTGGTCATCAAATCGCAAAGTTCATAATACGTCAGAGAAACGGTTTTCCACAGCTAAAGAAAAAATCGTTCTGGGAGCCATCCCACGTGACTGGATCCAATATTTAAGGATAACCTCTAACCGGAAACAGCAGTCAGTCAGGGGAAGCGGTTAGCTGACACCTCGCCACGATGTAAGGAAGAAACCTCAAACTGACTCGCCTTGCGGCCAACTTTCTTTTCATCTTTTTCACTTCACGCCAAACTGGTTTCGTCACGCATCCATTCTACGTCTTCGTCCAATTTTCTCTCTACATTTTCACACCACACCGCTAAACAGTACAAAACACAACCAAATGGACACATGTTAAAGACCATTCCTTTATTTGTTTTGCCTTCCCTCTCTCTCTCTCTCTTAACCTGTCGCGACCTACTAAAAAGAGGAAGGAACAAAGTCTTTACAATCCATGAACTCTAAACTACTACGGACAATGTCAACTACAAAACAGCATGCATTTTCTCAATGAACAGTTTTTCTTTCAGTTAACGAATTTCACTTATATTTTCCTTCTTACACTTTTTCATTCCGTAAATAAATTTTTGCTTTAATATACACACGAAATATTTTACCCTTTCACATTTCGCCATTCAACCTTCTGAGCTTTAAATTGTGGGGACATCGGACATGTTTGACACAAGACCAATTAACCAAGCATCACCAAGGCCCCTACAGTCCACACTTTTCATTGATTGGTCATCAAATCAAAGGATGGCCTCTAACGGGTCACAGACAGATAGTCAGTCAGTCAGGAGAAGCGCTTAGCTGACACCGCGCCACGATGTCAGGAAGAAACCTCAAACTGACTCACCTTTGCGGCCAATTTTATTTTCATCTTTTTATTTTCACTCCACGGCAACCCGGACACGGTACGTCACACTTTCATTCGCCCTCACTTTCAACGAACTCTTCTTCATTTTTCACACCACGCTGCTAAAAAGAACTACACACAACCAAACACACGTTTTAAGACCACTTCTTTATTTGTTTTAACTTTTAATATCTCTCTCTCTCTCTCTCTCTCTCTTAACCTGTCGCGACCTACAAAAAAGAGGAAGGAACAAAGTCTTTACAATCCATGAACTATAAAATTCTACGAACAATTTCAACTACAAAACAGCATGCATTTTCTCAATGAACAGTTTTCTTCCAGTTAACGAATTTCACTTATATTTTCCTTCTTACACTTTGTCATTCTGTAAATAAATCATTGCACGAAATATTTCATCCTTTCACATTTCAACCTTCAACCGTCTGATATTTAAATTTTGGGGACGGCGACGTGTTTGACACAAGGTCAATTAACCAAACATGACCGAGGCCAGTACACTCTTTTCTTTGTTGCCATGGATATTCCCGTTACAGTTTTAAGATATTCTTGTGCAATGTTCGTACATCAGTCAGTTAAGTGCCATACGTGATACACGCTTGGGCGATCATGTCTCGAAAAAGACATAACTGACTGGGCAGAAGATTATCCCGCAGTAGGTTGCCATTGCGGTAGACTGGTTGCCGACCAAGGCTATAGAACCCAATCTGTCCTGTTATTTAACCAATAACTGGAAGGAATAGACGGATTAATACCTTTCCCAAGGGTATTTGCACGTAAGTGAAGGCAAGGAATTCAGCTGGAATTCGAACTCGGCTCCCCGATTTCTCGTTCCGAGCCGATATCTAATGCACCACAACGCATATCCCAGCATGACCGAGGCCAGTATACTCTTTTCTTTGTTGCCATGGATATTCCCGTTACAATTTTAAGATATTCTTGTGCAATGTTCGTACATATATAACTTAAAATGAGATGACAGTGTTTTTTTTAAATTTTGGGGTATTTTCGACAGTTTATCCATCGCTCCCTGTATATCTGATAAAAGGAGATAATCATTTTCCGTCCACATTGCTGAGAGTCCGGGGCTCATCGACAACTCTTATAACTGAATACTTGACTGTTTGTCAACGACGACCAGAATTGTTTTGCTAGTTAGCCCTTAGTTGGAAGGGAGAGAAGCCATGGAATCATAAGGGTATTTTGGCGACTAAAATTCGAACCTAGCTTATAAATTATAATTCAAATATATATTCATAGTACTATTTCTATATGGAGAACTGTTTTAAATTAATGTTTTGAACGTTGTTAATATTTTCTTCGTTCCTTATTCATTTGTACATATATATATATATATATATATACTTTAATCCAAGCGGAAAAAGCAGGAAGGTAAATTCCAAAACCCGATCCTAATTAATATTAAATATTAAATTTTAATATTAAAAAATGATACAGGAGGAGAGCTCCATGTCATAAAAATTACAGAGCAAATCCGGGATTTCATGTCGAAATGTGCATTCAACATCTTTGAAAAAATTTCATTTAATTTAATTTATATATATATATATATATAT
>JBBBDQ010029005.1:0-87500 GCA_037127315.1 Ascarosepion bandense
AGAGTGAAGAGAAATAAAAAAGAAACTAAAGGATTAGAATTATGTCATAACGTGTAACATAAAAGAATTTTAAAATATGTCGGAAGTAATGAGGCAACCGTGTCTGTAGCTGGGGAGTTCTAAGGCGCGAATGACCCATTTATCTTAGCATTTATACCCACATTTCAGGAGTGGCAGGATGAAAAAAATGTAGAGGTTACATGATAAAAGACCTTCCCATCGTTAGTAGTAAAGATTCTTCTTTTCTACGTCGAATAGAGGCTGTACCTTGTAACTTTTTAAAATTGTGATCTATTTGTTACCTGACCTAAGCGGAGAGGGTCTCAAAGAACGACATTTTCTTTTGCAACCCGGCTTACTGAATTAATTTTCGACAAACAAGATTCTTCTTTTTTAAGTCGAATAGAGGGTGTATGTTTTAACAATGAGTTCCATAATAAATAAAGATCACAGCGTTGGATGTCCCTAATGAAACATCTATCTGTTACCTGACCTAAGATGAGAGTATCTCCAAGGATGTACACTTTCTTTTGCAACTCCGCTCACTCTGATGTTGAATTAATATTCGACAAATAGGATTCTTATTTTTCTACGTCGAATAGAGGCTGTATCTTGTAACAATGAGTTCCATAATAAATACTGATTACGTTTGATGTCCCTAATGAAACATCTATCTGTTACCTGACCAAAGCGGAGAGGGTCGCAAACAAAGGACTTTTTCTTTTGCAACCCGGCTCACTGTTAGAAGTCGAATTAATTTCTGACACAAGATTCTACTTTTTTACGTCGAATAGAGGTGGTACGTTTTAACAATAAGTTCCATAATAAATACTGATTACAGAGGTCTATGTCCCTAATGAAACATCTATCTGTTACCTGATCTAAGCGGTGAGTGTCGGAAAGGATGTACACTTTATATTACAACACCGTTCACTTGATAAGTCGAATTAATCTTTGACAAATAAGATTCTTCTTTTCTACGTCGAATAGAGGCTGTACCTTGTAACAATGTGTTCCATAATAAATGCTGATTGCAACGTTTGATGTCCCTAATGAAACATCTATCTGTTACCTGACCAAAGCGGAGAGGGTCGCAAACGAAGGACATTTTCTTTTGCAACCCGTCTCACTCTGATAAGTCGAATTAATTTTCGGTAAACAATATTCTTCTTTTTTACGTCGAATAGAGGCTGTATCTTGTAACAATGAGTTACTGATTTGATGTCCCTAATGAAACATCCTTTTTAGAGAATGTCTTAATCAAAATAGTCGCGCTAACCTGCAGGAAAAGAGCTAACGTAACTTTCGCGGTCTTATATTTTCTAATAAAATGAATTGTAACTATTTTATTAAATCATTTGTTAGTTCTCCTCAATGTAAAGCTGGTTCTCAAATTTGTTAGATGTAACCATTAGTTCAAAGCTAACAATTTGTTTTCTGATATTTCTCAGTAGAGGGACTCACTTCGGGTTACATTCCTGGCTTTCAATTACGATCTTCAAAAATAAAGATGCAACTTAATCATCATTTTTAGTCGTCTTAAAATCTATAATTTTATTGTCAACACTCATTTTTATTTCAGCGTCAATAATCGCTTGCATCATAGTGATTTTTATCACTTTGTTTTTTTTTTTTGATTAATTATTTAAAAATGTAAACAAATTTAATTTGTGTTTTATCTCCTCCAACAATTATAGACCGTAAATCTACGCTTCTCTATGTGGTTCATAAAAGTTGCATAAAATATTTTCAAACAAAATATGCATGCCAGTCTTTATTCCTCCTACTGTGTCCTTTTCACTGTAACAAGTTGCATGCTAACAACTCAAGAAACGATCATTGCCAATTATTTAACTCTCTTTGTTTTTGAAAAATGTAAGAAATATTATTTTTGAGGTTGGCATCACCTTTTTTTAATAGAACACTGATGGTTTGAAAGGGAAATTGTATCACAGAACTTTACAAAGAAAAAATCGTTTAATCGTTATGTACATTTCCTTTAATTTGTTATCAAAGCGTTTCGCAGCATGCTATACCATTCAACCTTCATCAGGTTGGTGTAGAATTTGTAATTAAAACCATTATTTAATTGGCAGCAAGTGCTTGTTCACATTTCGGTGCACCTGACCACAGTATCACGTCTAGTCCTTATTTTGTAACGTTCAGTTATTTTTAGTGTCGTTTCTACTGTGTCCGATTCCACCGACCGCATGTGGAATTAAACTTTTAATTGTATATATACGCCAATGTGTATGTGCTTGTGTGTGTGCTGTGTGTGTGTGTGTGTGTGTGTGTGTGTGTGTGTGTGTGTGTGTGTGTGTGAGAGAGAGAGAGAGAGAGAGAGAGAGAGAGAGAGAGAGAGATTCTCAACTGAAAGGAAAAAAACGACTTCTTTTAACACGGTCCCTCTTTCAACAACAAATTATTCAGACCCGATCAAACTCAACTGTGATGTAAGAATATATATATATATATATATATATATATATATATATATATATATCTGCAGACAGATCTGTTTCGCTGTATCACAGCCCATCAATACGTCTAGACAGCCGATTACTTTTCATTCAGGATTGAAATCCAACCGCACCGGTGTCAGTCAGCGATTCTACCTCTGAGCTATGGACACTTGGAAGAAGGCGGCAGACCTTTAGCGCGTATATTATCATTATACACGCCCAATAACTGAGAGTGTACTAATTCTTTGCTGAATGAACGATGCCTAGATGCCAGAGTAGTTACAGTTTTTCAAAGTCTGCCATTCTTCCAGAGTGCTCAATCCGCAGAAAGATCTGTTTCGCTGTGTCACAGCCTATCAGTACGGTTAGATTATGAATTACTTGTGCATTGTGACACGGAAATTTCTGTGTTTCGAGATAGATTCTCTTCATCAGGCTATGTTTCCTGTTGGTTGTATAGATGATTTACATTTAAATACAAAAATTAGATTAAGCTCAAAAAATATTTACTATATTGAGCATTATTCATAATAGAATAAATGTCGAGGCACTCAAAATAGTAAAACCTTGAGTTCTCTTCACCTGGAATTATTTATATATGAAATCTACATTCTTGTTCATACTATATTTCAATTTACTATCTTAACAATATATATATATATATATATATTCTCTGTTTTCTTTTAAGAAAAACTTTAAACACCGGTCATATTTCCGTAATAAATTTATTTCAGTCAATAATTGTTGTTGCCAACAATCACCGACTTCATCAGACGGAAGGCCCTATTCGACTTGTTTCATGTCGTATTACTACGGAATGAAAGTTCAGTCAAGGCCAGGCGGAGGGGGAGGCAACATAGGATAGCCCACTATAATAAGTATTTCCGTTTCCATTTGCCGGGATATAGTGGGAGGAGAAGTTTAATACAAACAAAACAACACGTGACTAATGTCACCAGCAAATTTATACATCAAATCATAATTCAAATTTCTAAGCCAAAATTTTTATTTTTATTTTCCTAGGTCTGTGATAAGTTAAACCTAAATTACGTTTAATTAGATTAAGTTAAGGCTATTATTTCTTTACTTTACTCAATTGTTGATAAGATAATTCCATTCTATTTGTTGCAAGACTAGATTATATCCATGTTATATCTGAATTCCTTGACCTTCCATTCCGATAGGTGTCGTTGGTTACCAGCAGTCCTATCTTATTTCCTACTACCACTCCTGCTAACTTTCCTGTTTTTTTGATATTTATTTACTCCCCCGTTCTTCCCATCTTATCCCACTAGTATGCTAATTTTCGCACCTCCTCTTATCTGTCTTCACTAGATACCATTTTTCAGACTTGGTGTCTACTTCTATCCACTCCCTTCCACTTTCGATTTTCTTTCCTTCGCCCATTTAGGTAGTTTCAACCTCTCCTTCTAAGCCTACATATTCTCAATCTTTCTTTATTTAATTTTTCTTTATTTGGTTTCCGTATATTCATTCCTATTGATTAGATAGAGGGTCATTCCTCAGCTCGTTGTTTCAATCAGCTTCGTTAGTTCCGTCAGTTATCTGTGCTATCCGTTTCTTATTACTGTTTCAGTATCCAACTATGTTATGTTATTGAGGCTTCCCCTTCTTTGTATGCACTAAATCCATCTGGTTCAAGTAAACCGGATCAATTAACTTAGGTTTTATTCCTCCCTTACGTTAGATCCTACTAAATTCTCAGGTTGTCCCATTTGTGTTAGCTCGCAGTTAAACTTGTTTGACGATATTGTTTACATTCAGTACCCATCCTAGACCTACTGATATTTCACCTACTAATCTCACTAGTAATTCGTCCCCAATATTACAAGGATGCCTGTTTGCCACTAATGATAATAATCATAATAATAATAATATTATTTTTCCTACTAATGATAATAACATAATATTAATAACAATCTTCTTAATAATATTAATAACAGCATCAGTCCCCGTTTTCCACTTATGGCAATAACCTAATTCTGGTGACACTCATGTTAGAGCCTTTCTATGATCTTTCATTTCTTACTTCTTTTTTATCACCATTATCTCTCCATGATAGTAGTAGGCTAAAATTTTGTGTTCTTTCCCAGTTTAGATATTGTCTCGGTTTCCCTTATTGTAACTCCAATGGCTGAATTGAGTAGTTCCAGCTATCTTATCTTATCTTACTTCACATCTAAAAAGGTAATTTTATTAGTTTTGCAATTTATACTATCTGGGCGTCCATCCTAGTCCATCCAATTTTTGCTAAATTGATATTAACTGGGCGTCCATCCTAGTCCATCCAATTTTTGCTAAATTGATATTAATAAGTCAATCCTTGTCATCTAATAGATCCTAATTTAAATAAAATTTAAATTAATAATAATAACCCTACAAGTGAATCATCAAAATTTAAGAGAAATACGTGTATTAAGAATATAGGCTAGAAAGTAAATTAAATTTAATATAATATAAATTTATCAAATATAAGCTAATGTTAATATATTAAATATTATTAGAAGATAATTTATAAGGTAACTCGAAGTTTAATTTACGAAATATTACATAAAATATTTCTCTAAAATTATATTTCTATAAAATTAAATTGAATTAAATCAAATTAATTAATTTAAGATTAATTCAATTAAATTTTTGGAGAGTTTTTTCCTTTAGATATAATTTTCCAAATTTTAAAGTAATTTATAATCGACAATTATAATACCATATTCATGAATAACATTAATAGAATTAAAATTTAGATAATAGAATCCAAAATCAATAAAATAAATAAAATAAAATAAATTAAAATTATTCACCAACATAAATTAAGTAATATAAATTAAATCAAATAAAATCAAATAAAATAAAATAAATTAGAATAGAATAGAATAAAATAGAAATACAAATAAAATTAAATTAAAAATAAAAATAAAATTAAAAAAAAAAAAATATATATATATATATATATATATATATATATATATATACATACATACATTACAGGAAATCAAACTCCGTTGGTAGAATCAACGGACAATTGCTTAAAATCTGTACATCCTTAAATAATATATAATCTCGAACAAGGATAGAAACAATAATCTTAATACAGGAAATGACCCAAAGGCAAACATCTATCTTTTCAGTAAAAGAAAGTGCATACTACTTAGATTACTTAGAGAAAGCAAAAAACATTTGACATCGCTAATTCTCATCAAAGAGTTATCTTTTTACTTTAAGTTACTACCAACAGACTACTGGGTTATATTATTATTAAAGAAAAAGTCAAACGCGTTTGTGGAACCAACTGACAACTTGCTAAATTACCTATATACTCCTAAAGAACTAGCCACATCCTTGAATCTATTTTTTAATCCGATATTCGTTTAAATTCAAGTCTTGTATTTAGTAGCTAACCGCGCTTAAAATAAACTTTTCAAAAATTTCAAACTCTGTTGCTTTCTGCTTAATAAACTTCGCACACGAGACATTTTTTTTTTATTCAAATGCCACAGAGTATATCTTTCCCCTGCAGAATTCATCTTAAGCATTTATAAATCTAACTTTCGACCATGAACCTATTCTTGATGCCAATTCTGGTCAGGTGACCGTGCTGTATATCTCTTGATTTTTGACAAAATTCAAAAAGTTTCTGTAATGTAAGATATTTAACTGTCATTTCAATTTCAATCACTTTCTCACTGATATGTCTTACCGTCACTGACTTCAACAAATGTTTCCATAGCAACTGTTCTAATGGCATTTTTTCTGATACCTCGTCTACATGAATTTCATCGGACAACTATACTGAAAAACATGTCTCATTGTTTTCAGGTTGAATTACCTACAGGCAAGAGTCACTTCTATTCTAACATTTTATTTTCTCTCTCTTTTTACTCGTAGACCATCCTTTTAATTTCTACCCTTCCTGCAAAAATCCTTTATATTTAACTGCAAAACTTATCGGAATTTTCTCTCTTCCTGGTTATTGTTCCTTTTTTTTTCCTTTTCCACGCCCTGTCCCACTAAATTCTTCCAATTATCCTGCCCTTCTGTAACCCTATTGCATTTTAGTGGCTTGGGATAAAGTGATTAACCATATTATTAATAAGATAGCTTGTCTGTCAGCTAAGTGCCATACGGGATACACGCTTGTGTAATCATGTCCTTTTCAAGACATGACTAATTTGGCAGAAGATTTTCTCGCAGCAGGTTGACATTACTTTCTGAGGTAGACTTGTTGCCAACCAAGGCTGTAAAATCCTCTCTGTCCTGTTATTTAATTCATAGGTAGAGGGAATTTGCACGTAAGTGACCGCAATGAATTCAAATTAATTTCGAACTCGGCTCTCCAATTTCCCATTTCCAGCCGATATCCATTGCACCACAACGAACTTCCTAATTAGATAATGCATAAATGATATCCAGTAAAAACATAAAAGTTAGCAAAACGTTTATTGGACGTAAAATATTCAGCACTAAAAGGAAATATTTTAATCGCATAAAAAAGCAAGCATATATTTAAATTGTTCGAAGCAATGTTCATAAATCTGAAACGATATAAATTGTTTTTCAAAATATTTCATTTTGTTTCAAATTCATAGCTTTACAGGTTGACTTTGAATTATTAGTTGTGCTCATTACAATATTAAATTAGCTGTTATATTTATTGTTTTATTAAATTATGTTTTATATATTATTCTTTATGACGCACGCACAAACACACATGGGTGTTGTATCCATACTATGTCAGCTGTGAAGAAAGGCAATGTTATACTAGACATTTTTCCCTCCAGAATCCATTTAATATATCTATAGTCTACCATTTATCAATACTTCCAATATGGCTATCACATATGACCCAGTTCTTTTGCTATATAGTTGGAGATCATTTATTAAATCCACAGAAGAAACTATTGAATACGGCAGATTGAGTCGGATTTCCAATTTAAGCGTTTGCAATTAAGTTTCCACCCTCTTTGCACCATGTGACCTACGGTCTTCATGTTGCAAAATAATTCAAAAACAAAACTTTTAGTCGATAGGGATATCTCATGATAGTTCTGGTAAATCTGAGAAGCTCATAATCAACTAAACCCAGCCGCTCACACCAAATACAAAGCCGAGGTTTGGTATTATGGATATTGGGTTTTGCCGCCAATTTTAATACATAACCGGGATGACGCCATAATCATCTATTGTTAAGTTTATTGTAGTGTATCCAGGATTTACTTTTATGATCATATCGCACCATTTAAGGCAAAGGCATTTTACTACTGTCACATATGACCCAGTTGTTTTGCTATATATTTAGGGGTTATTGATTAAATCCAATAGAGAGTCAGCAATATAGTCGGTCCTGAAATTGTAACTCGGAAAATATTCTGATGGAGTTTACATTTTATTGGTTTCGCAGTGAGACCTAATTGCTAATTTTGTGTGTCGAGTAAATTCATATATAGGGTGTACCAGGGAGCTAAGTTCATCGGAGCAGAAGCCGTGAAAGTATTTATAGAAATAATATATGAATAAAAAATATAATTCATGTAGATTGTTTTGAATATATTTAGAGGGTGACCACCCCACCAAAAATATAGAAACTACACATTTTTAAATAAAACTGATAATATTAAATTTTCTTTTTTCCCTTTCAGGATATTTAAGTTGATTTTGTACATTAAATACTCGAACAATAATATTACCCAATATGTTTTGGTCAGGAAAGCAAAGGACACTTTGCGGGTCTATTTCATCAACAAATCATACACTATAGTGTAAACAAAGTTTTGGAGAATTTTTCAGTTTCGTGATGTTCCATTAAAAAGTTGATATTTTGACTGGGTTCATAATTTCCGATAGTATGGGTCTGTGTAAATTTTGAACTTTAAAAGTGTGATGGACACTTATTTTTGTCGGGTCATGAGTTTTTAGAACAGAAAGAAACATTGATGCTGTACAAGACCTGAACCCAGTAGATATTCATTTGTGAGGGTACCTCAGTGAATAATGTGTGCCAGAATAATCCTCAAACGATTGGGAACTGAAGGCAGCAATCACAGCAAAAATCAGGGAAATCTCCAAAAAGGAATGTTTAACACAATCTTTGGAATGCAGAAAAATTAAAGCTTGAATTAATGTTAAGACAAACATTACTTTTAGATGAAAAGTTTGCTCCGTTGTAAAGATAAGAAATCGACGACTGTTATATGTGATTTCTTTTTTTTTCTTTTTGTTTGTATATAAAGACTTTTTTCGCAACTTATTCAGGCGTCATTCATTTTAATTTTGGTGCCGTTTGCATTAACCCAATTGCGTGCGCGGTCTGGTTAACTTGGTAAAGAAACACCTAGCAAGATTTCAACGTAACTTCCTTAGGATCAAAATTCACAGCGTGGGTGAGGAACTACCCGTTGTAATAGACGACTTGAAGACCAGCTACTGCGTCGAAGCCATCATGACTAGCGGCGTCACAAATGTGTCTGAGCATTTGAAAATTTTACTCAATAGTTGCAAGTTTCCCTCTAATGCTGCATTTGAAGCATATTTTTGAGAGATCGGAACTTATATGCAAAGCAATAAATATAACTAAAAAATTGAGGAATGAATGTACACAGACTGAAGTTTAAATCCACTAAGATTATTTGATAAATGGACATTTGTACGATTTATCACAATATATATGATTTCTTTTTTATCAACCTGAATTTGTTAAGCTCAACAATATACAAATCTTGAGAAATTTCCCATTTAGTGGTCTACTACGAACATGGTTATAATGAATAAATTATGATATCTTTGAAAGAGGCTTTTGCAAAATATGAAGATTATGAAGTTAAGTGGGTTGATTTCAACTATTTTTGGAAAGAATATTTGTAACGTTGGACAAAAAATGGCTTATAAGATGTGCTATCTTTACCCATGTAACTGAAATTATCCCATATCTTCAATCATCACTTCCGGGTATAAGCTAGCATGGCTTTCTATACCATACTATTTTTTGTAGAACTTAATTGAATCTCTCTCTTTGCTAAAACTGTCGCTCACTGTTCAGCTATCCATTACAACACACCAGGTAGTTGACTCGCAGCTTGATGTTATCATTTTTCACTAAATATAATCTGAGGGAATTAATTATTGATATTTTTTTTAATCGTTTCGACTGAAGCAAGGCTGTAACGCCACTGCCGCGCAGGTGGCTACATAAGAGCAAAAGTTTAGGCAAGAGGAAAGCGAAGAGAAAGTCGGCCAATCTACAGTGGAATGGACGGAAACACAGGTGTGAAGACAGTTGCTAAGGCAGAGAGAAAGAAAACGATAGAACATAATACACAGTGTGATGTAGAAAGAACTGGAACCAAGTGGATAAGCGATAGGTATTGACCTTGTATTTAAATGTCTGGAGATTGTAGTTGTCAGGAAAGCAAGAATACAGAAGAGAGTTCCACAGCCGGGAAGTACGGGAAAAGAAGCTGATGGAGTAGAATTGACGGCTGCATTTGGCTGACCTAACTCTAAGTGTGTGAGAACTCGTTGCCTGTCTGGTTGCATCAGTAAATTCTAGTGGCAGGTGCAACAGTGACTTAACTTGGTCGGAGCAGAATCCATGAAAATATTTGTAGAATAAACAGAGAAGAATGTGTCTGGAGTCGAGCTGCCAAGTCGGAACCTATCTCATTGCAGATTCTCTTTGGAGCCTATCGAGAACACTAAGATGAACAGTTGGGGTGCCTGCACATATATGACAACAATATCCATGTACGGACGGATGGTTGGCTTGTATATATGCAAGATGGAATAAGGCATAAAAAACTTCCATGCCCGACACAGTGACCCAGCCTTCCTAGCAGTGGGTTTAGCTATTGACTTAATGTAATGATTCTACTTGAGATCGGAAGATACGGTGAGGTCAAGGAGGCGCATTATATTGATTTCAGGAAGACTCGCTTGGCCCATGCTTATGGTGAGGGTAGGAGAGATTGCTTCTGATGGTTGACAGAAAACAGTTTCCTTTTTGAAGCATTGAAATTCACAAGCCACCTCTTACCCTATTCCACCACAGTGTGTAGATACTTCTCAAGATCAGCAGCGTGGTTTTGTTGGTCCACCACGCCGGATTTCTTACTGACGCGGAAGTAGATTGTGGTATCATCTGCGTAGATGCCTACATGGGACTTGATCACGTCTGGGTTTAGGATAGAGACTAGGCTGACACAACGTTCGTGCAGTAGGGCGTTTTTATTAGTTTAAAAATTTAACAGATTTTTTTTCCAGATTCCTGGCATAAGTTTTTTTTTGTGTTTCAATTATCTTTGTTGCTTATTCGTTCAGCAAATCCTCATTTTCTCTTGATTTTGTTTTCTTCTCATCGGTGAGAAGAAAGTTTATCATACACTGCCATATATGGATGGTTATCACATTGGTCGGTTGGTTTGTTTTTATGGCAAATCAACCTCAATGGGTCATTTATTGCCAACTAAATTTTATTTATTTATTGCTGGTAATAACTTTTTCTTTCAACAATTTATTATTGTTTTTTATATAAATTTTGTGTCTAGTAATACATTTTTCTTTTCGAGTATCAAGATTCATTGGGATTTGGTTTTAAGGGCAGGGTCTCCAAGTACTACCCTGTTATTTAACCGATAACTGGAGGGAAGTGAAGGGTTAATACCTTTCTCAAGGGTACTAATGCTTAAGTGAATGCCGGGTATTCAACTGGATTTCGAACTCGGCTCACCGATTTGTCTTTCTGAGCCGACATCCACTGCACCACAACGCACATCCGTCACTATGCGCTTACAGCACTTGGTATTCCCAAGCGGTCACCTATCTAAGTACTGACCAGGTTCAACGTTGCTTAACATTGGTGCTTGAGCGAAAACCGGTGTATTCAGCGTGATAGGCCGTAAGCCCGGATATCACATACAATTTCTGCAATCTTTTTCTTTGTTTCTAGCAAAATTATTCTGCTACTCAGCAATTTGATTCACTTTTGTAAAACCAATTTCGCTAGTTCTCTGGATGTCTGGAGTTCAGTGTGTCATTTTACATCCTCGCTTTAAATAAATACACGCTATTTGAACAGTTGTAGTTGCATCATGTTGACGTCTAGAATTTTTAACTCACTTCTTACGTTTTTTTTTCTTTTGCAGATGACCATACTTCTGTCTTCCTGCACTTAATGGTCATACATTCTTCTTGCTTTCTTCTATCTGCTCTGAGTCGAAAGTTGATAAAACATGGATCAATGTATCAAAGCAAGGAATATTTGCTATAATTAATATTAGCTTCTTTTACCTCCCCAAAAAATAGAAACCTATATTAATATGTAGCCTGAATATCAAGAAAATATTTTGATTTGTTTAACAGCATATCAACCTCTGTGGGTTATTTAATGCCAAAAAGTTGGGGTTTTATGGTATCTTTTTAAGTTCGGTTATAGTGAGAAGGTTGATTTGATCAGATATTAAATGAACAGTTTTGTTTTTTTTCTTTTAAAAAACTGAAAATGTCTTCTAGATTTGAATTCAAAAATGTTTTGCTGAGAATATCTTTTTCCTTCAAAAATGTTTTATGGTAAGAATTTTCCTCCAAAAATGTATATTTTTTCTATAAAAGTCTATTTTTATGTATATATTTCTATAAAAGAGTATTTTTATACCTTCATAGTGTTTTGACCCCAGTTTGGGGGTTAACTTTTGCCCATAGATGGGACCTTAACAAGTGCTACCACTCCGGGTCAGTGGGGGACCTGGGAACAACAGTAATATGAGGTGGTTCCATGCTTCTCACAACCTTCTAATGAGAAGCCTTGCTGCCGGATCCGGTTTACCTCATGCCCAGGACCATCAAGAAAATATATGCATAATCTAAATAATGAGGGTAAATCTGTCTATCAATGCAATTCGTGTAAGAACAATGTATTTTTTCAGGTGTTTTCGTTAAAAATGAAAATATCGATGTATTTTTGTTTATTTATGAACTTCTTTTTCCAGAATGTATGTCCAGCTCTACAAACAGTAAAATATATAGGTGCAGTTTATGAAGACGGTGCTCTACTTGAGATAATTTATCGTTTATGTACCGTGTTTTTTCACGACGCAGGCGACCAAGCCTCTTCACATTTTCCCGTTGCATGTAGCTCTTAAGTTATCAAGTGTGTTATGTGCTGCTTTCAACTGTTCATCGTTCTGCCAATCTATCCTATAGACATCATGTTTTCCAAGTTCTCTTTCCTCAGTACACGAACCAGAAATTTCAACTATTTCTGATAGTAAGTATAAGTTAATTTTTGTTTCACTGTTCTCTAAAACAGGTATGGTATCCTCAGTATCTTTCTGTAGAACCACATTCCTGTTACATCAAGTCTCTTCTTTCCCTTTGAGGAGATTGTCCAGCATTCATTGCTATAAAAGAGATCAATGATCACGGAACAATGCAGTACTGTTTCTTTGTTACTAAATAATCTGATTAGTTTTTTGAATGCATTTTTAGTAATCACAATACATGAACGGAATTCTCTGTCATATGCTTCGCCATCTGTTATGTATTTGTTTGCTTGAAATTTTCCCCGATATTTTATTGGCATTTTGGTTGAATTGTTCTTAAATTGACGACTAGGTTGACAAGTGGCAATTTTAATCTTGAAGATCGAGAATATATTGGCAGGTTTGGAGTCATTAATGATGACCAGATCGAACGGCTAATTAATGAAAAGTCTGCTCCAACGCTACTGTGAATTGTGGATGTAATATGCATATCTGCTTTCTCTGTTGTAAATCATTCGAAAACATGTACATTCGAGAAACTGTATACTGCTTGGGTGTCTCCACAAATAGAAATATATAATATTATCTGATCGAACCAAAAAAAGACATTTTTAAAAAAAAAAAGAAATGACAGTAGATCAAAAATAGAATGAAAAAAAAATTTTAGAGCGAAAATATATTGGGTTAAAGAATGAAAAGAGTCAAATAAACCATTCCAAATAAGGTTTGTTGAAGATTTTGGATAAGCCTGTATACTAGTGAGCCTGCCATGAGCTGACTCACTTTAGACTTTACCAATAGAAAGGTTAACCAATCAGCAGGTTCAAAATATTCAATGCGACATATATAAAAGGCGACCATATTTTCCCGAGTATTTGCTGTATAGTCCGATTCATTATAGTGTCTAAATTGTGAGTGTTAATTTTTGACGAGTTGCATTGAACAGATTACATACTGCGCTGTATTCTGCATTCATAAATTATGGTGGATATGGTCAACAAAGATTATGTGTCCAGCACACTTCCACTGCGCTGTATTTTATATTCATAAACTATGGTGGACATGGTCAACATGGTTTCCATCCAAAGATGGGTCTCTGAATGTATTTTGATGGAAAGTATTTTCGCTGAGTCAGACATTGAATTCAGACAATTATTGTTTACAGCTGGACACAATAAAGGCAATAATCAATGTGAAATGCCCGGGACTCGTCAATAGGATGGGTATTCTTCCCTTATAGAACAATGTTATCTCAGAGTTTTGTTTGCAAGTGCTGGCAGTAATTGGTATTACTTAACGGGGATATCGTCCTTTACATATCCTATTTACCTAGTTTTACAATTTCGCTCCGAATCCTTACCAAATAGGAATGCTTCAATTCTCTGCAAGCCGCAAAAATCAAATCGAGCAGTTTATATACAATTAAGCATCTCGATAGGAGGGATGGAATCGGGAAATGATCACATAGATTAAGAAGGTTGATGTAACAAAAGAGTACATTGAAATAACGAGATTAACAGAAATATTTATTTCTTACGGAAATTAACGAAGACTAACGAAATTGTTATAAGCAACCCACAATATGAAATTATTTGTTTGAACATTATTTTTAATCAATACTCGTATTTATGTAGATATTCTGATTATAATAAAACAGTCTATATATTTATTTCTACCGGCCTGATTATTTACGATAAATTTTTGTTACGAAGATGTGTGTCATTCGGCAGGATTCGAACCTGCGACACCTATCAACATAGGGGAAGCCACCAATTGTTCTGGCGTGTCTTAGACCTCTTGATCATGATTGACCAGCAGTCTAAACGAAGTCGAATCAAGCCTATATAAAACAATTTTCGATTCACGCAAATAATCATATCTTATATGATCGTCTATTCACGCAAATAACTATATTTTATATGATCATCAATTCGATCTGGCTTTAATCCTGTCTAAAAGCAATCGTATGACTAACGGTACTGATAAGCTGTGATACAGTGAAACAAATCTGTCTGCGGACGACTATATATATATATATATATACTAGCTGGCAACTCTTGTTCGAGAATACCCGCTAATCCCCATTGCAAACGCCTGCTCTGGCACACAGTGATTTATACTGCAACTATTTTGAGTTGACTTTAATGACAGTTTCTGGGAAAGAGCGCTTTAGTATTAGCATTAACATTAGTTTAAACAAAGCAAGGACGCTAAAACCGTCAATCGTTGGGCTAGCTTGAAGTTACAAATTATCGTGATCGAAAGTTTAAGCGTCTTGCCTTATATATATATATATATATATATATATATATATATATATAGCGAGAGAGAGAGAGAGAGAGAGAGAAGGAGAAGAATATCAAACATTATCAGCAGTAACACAGATATCCTGTGCGGTTCAGTTTTGACTTAATCATATATATATTAATTCAGATACTTCAATCCAAGGGAAAAAAAGCAGGAAGGTAAATTCCAAAACCCGATCCTAATTAATATTAACAATTTTATTTTAATATTAAAAAATGATACAGGAAGAGAGCTCCATGTAATAAAATATTACAGAGCAAATATAAATTAAAAAAGGATTAATTCAATGATGTTGAATGGCCATTTCGATATAAGATCCCCACGGGGGATAACACATCACCTCAGCAACAGGAAAATCTTTTCAGAAACTGGAGAAAAATTAGTCTACTTTTATTTTTAAATAGATTTGCAAAGAAATTAAAAAAAAGAAATTTAAATAAAATTAAAAAAGAAATTAAAAAATTAATATATATATATATATATATATGTGTGTGTGTGTGTGTGTGTGTCAGCACTATCACTGATACTGAGCGCTTTCAAATAAGTATCACGCATATATAATATATATTATATATCTTTGTGATCTCTTCCCCATGCTAGTCTCTTCTTCTTATTGGCTGGCCGAAGCAAAGGCTTCTTGGCTGCCTTGTAAAATTTGGCAAAGTAATAATAACAAATAAAACCATTACATTTCCAATTAAACCGAAGGTTGGGATCAGGGATATTCAGTTTTGCCGCCAATGTTAATACATAACCGGCCTTACGCCACAGTCTTCTATTGTTAATATTATCTTAGTGTATCTATTATATTTTTTATAACCATATCGCACCATTTAAGGTAAAGGCATTTTACAGCTACCAGTTACGACCCAGTTTTTTGTTGTTTTTTTTTTTGCCATATATTTAGAGAGTATTGATTAAATCCAAAGAATAATCAGCAATTTAGTCGGTCCTGAAATTGTCTCTCGGCTTCAGTACCATTCAGACCGCCGTAAAGTTGTTTCTTGTGCATTTTCATTAATATTGTCATGGTAATTTTTAGGATTAGCACTTAGCTTTCGACCGCAGTACAAGATGAGCAACAATTGGCTATTTGTAATTGTATGTTCTTATGCTCGTGAAACACTCTTCCGGCTCGACTCCACACTTTGACACATTAACTGTAAGCAGTCAACTGATTGACTCATATAAATTCAATTAATCACTTAAAACTAGACAGTAAACCTGAACTTACTAACATATTACGAATCTTTCCATAAATGTTGCCTGTATAATGCACATCCAGTGGATTTATTGGCATGGAAATAAATTAACTGACAGAGAAGGACAGAGAGAGAGAGAGAGAGAGAGAGAGAGAGAGAGAGAGAGAGAGAGAGCGTGAGAAAGAGTTAAAACTTTCACGTTGCTTTATTGAGTGGACACATTTCGCGTCTATATATACACATTTCGCGTCTATATATACATATATTATCATATTGCTCTATGCATGGCATTTTACTGCCACTGTTTGGCAAGCGCTTACATAGAAGAAAAGTTATGAGAAAGAATAACAGGCTATAGGGTGTGTCAGGAAGTTGGTAAGGGAAGGATGGAAATACTGAAGAGAATGGAGAAGACGGAGAAGGGTTCATGGGAGAGAGGATGCAGGTTAGTGAGATAAGACATGACTATTGACTTGTCTTTTAAATTCTTTAAGATTGTAGCTGTCGATGAAACAAGTAGAATTTGATGGAGTATAGATATTTGCGTATACATTTTATTGGTTTTAGAGTAAAAGAGTAAAAAAAAGCAGTTTTTCATATGTGACGAAACTCTGTTCGACGTCTCATAGATACTATACATATGTACACCCTCGTAATATAAATATTTATTAATTTACATCATTATATATATATATATCGGAGTGAATAAAAAACAAAGAAAAAATTTTTTTACAACGTCCAAAACATTAATTTAAAACAAAGCTCGATATATAGAGCTGTGAATATTTAATATAAATTATATTTTAGAACATCTACATTATATTTTAGAACACACACACACACACACACACACACACACACACACATATATATATATATATATATATATATATATAGAATATATATATGTAGAAGATATATATAGAAGAAATTATGTACATGTTCTAAAACATAATTTATAATATATATATATATATATATATATATATATATATATATATAAGTTTAATTGGAGTAGATAGACTAATCTATCGCCCGGTTCACACTCTACCCACGTCTATTGAACAGGTGGAGAGGCTCATCCCTTGTTCCCTGTTTAGGATGTGGTTTCCGGCTTTCTCTTTTCCAATCTCTTCACTCTTAAGTAGCCCCCTGCGCTTCAGTGGCGTTACCGCCTTGCTCGGGGTGATATTAAAAAAATACATTTTAAATAACAGGCCCATTTTATGAATAGTGTTATCTACATCTATCTCAATGCGTATTAAAAAATTCTAATAAGAAAATATGTTATCTGCCACAGATCAAACTTTCGACTCATCTTTTGATACAGTGAATTTTTTTCCGATATGCGACAGAAAGTGACACAGTCCATTTTAAAACTTTTTCCCATGGATGAAAATAGAGTCTGACTAAAAAGAAGCCGTGCGTTAAAAGGGGACACAATCACGATCCCTCCATAGAAAACGGTTTCTTTATTAAGGTTTCTAACATGTGCATAGACTATATACTTAACATACAATAATTAAAATAAAATGTGATGTTTATTTTTAATAAAAATGTCAAATAATGTAAAGTGTGAAAGAAAGACAACCTCGAATTATATATATATATATATATTTATATATATATATAGTGTAAAGTATTAAACAAGAAAAAAAGGACAATAAGAAAATGTAGTCATTCAAACAAAATAATTACAAAAATAACAAATAAACAAAACACAAAACACAACCATAAATCTATAATTTAGAAATATACATGGATGAACACATAATAAAGACCAAGTGAAACACAAGAAGACATGGCAAATAAGCGGAAACAATGAAGAAATAAAGACCAACACAAACAGAAATCATAAATCGGAAAAAAATATCGCACTTACCACACTTAAATATTTAAACGGTTATATACGACACGGTAAAATGTCAAATCAATTCTGTGAAAAGAGGTCAGATAAACATGTTGAAATATGTAAGCTCAACATTAGTACGCTTAAAATCTGTCAACACAATAAAAAGAAATCCTACACCATTTTACAAAACAGGACCCAAATCCAAGTAAACCAGAGATACACACAAAATACATCTATATAAAAAGAAAGATATCAAGTTACATCATATTATCACTTTGAAAAAGGTTGATTTTATCCAAAAAAAATATGCTGATTTTCACAAATAGCTTAAATGTGGCACAAGGCCGAAAGTAGCGGGCTGCCAGTGAGGATCGAACCTACAACACAGTTGAAATGGTCCAAGAAACACAATCTTGTTAACCAGTACACAAGTACGATAGGCGATATACGATATATATATGTGTGTGTATGTGAGCATCTTGGTGGGTATCTTCACGTCTGTGAGTGTGTATATGGAAATTAGTATATATATATATATATATATATATATATATATATATATATATATATATATAAAGTAGTTCAAAAGTTCCTAAATTTATTCCGAAATATATATATATATATATCAGTATTTAGTTTTATGTGCAAAAATATAATTATGAGAATTATGCAAAGGGTTGAAGAGGGTAGAATAGCTTTAGATGTGTGAGATTAGCTTCAGGGTTAGATAAGCGTCAAATACACACATACACAGACACATTTTAATAGGTTGAACTTACACCGAAAGAATAAACAATCAGTTGAATCAGCGTTAATGTAATTCCGTTCGACTAAACTTTCATAAATTTAGTAGTCTGATGCTTTGAGAATTTATATTTGCCCCGAATTATCAGCACTCAAGGAAGTGAGAATTGCTGAAACGATTTTGACAAGAGAGTAAACTCTAATCTTTCATTATATATATATATATATATATATATATATATATATATATATATATTAGAAAAGGAAACAGAATTGGTTCAACGAGAGAGATTGTTATAGAATAAAAAGTGAGAGAGGCCGTGAACGTTTTGTTTAAAGTGTATATTTTTTTGTGGTTGTTATTATAACATGTTATGATACATTAAATGTCCTTAATTGAATTTTTTACATTACACGTGTTTCGAGTCTAAAGTTTTCTTTCTTCAGGCGAATAAACTTTGGCTTTACGTATCGAGTTCTTTTTGTTTCTGAGAGCCAAGGTGTTGTTTGTAAATAAGTAAGTAAGTAAATCAGTAAATCACATGAATAAAATAAATCAAATCAATAAAATAAAATAAATCAAATGTTGACCACCCGGTTGGAAAGTTTGTGGGATTGGCGGTTTTTTCACATCAGCACGTGAATAAATGGATAAAGAGATAAATAAATAAATAAATCATATACTGACCACCAACTTGAAACGATTTTGGGTTAGGGATTTCCACATTAGCACGTTAAATTTATATTAGAGGCGACTTATTTATCTAGGAACTTTTCTGTGCTTGTCTTATAATCAGTCATCTGGTCGATTTTATTGTTTGACAAGTCATTCTGGATTTGGTGTGTGTGTGTGTGTGTGTGTGTGTGTGTGTGTGTGTGTGTGTGTGTGTGTGTGTGTGTGTGCGCGCACGTGTGTGTGTGTGTGTGTGTGATAGAGAGAGAGAGAGAGAGAGAGAGAGATAGCGTTTTTTGCTTTCGTCTTTAGGCTTCAGAATTGTTTTATGGGTCTTCTGGTTCTTTTTATCGTTTGGTGTTATCATTTGAATTTGGTGCGTGTGTGTTTCCATGTGTGTGTATGTATATATATATAAATATATATATATATATATATATAGTCATCCGTAGACATATCTGTTTCGCTGTATCACAGCTCATCAGTACGGTTAGACTCCGATTGCTTTTTAACCCAGGATTAAAACCGACCAAAATGGTGTCACTCGGCGAATCTACCTCTGAGCGACGGGCTCTTGGTAGAAGGAGGCGGACTTTTTCGCTTGTATATTATCATTATACACGCCCAATAGCTGAGAATGTTCTAAATCATTGATGAATGAACGATGCGTAGATGACAGAGTAGCTACTGTTTTCCAAAGTCTACCACTCTTGCAGAGTGCGCAATCAGGGTGTCAGAGCGTATATATATATATATATATATATATATATATATATATATATATATATATTGCGTATTAGGCTACAATCTCTCTTTTATACAGGATATATATATATATATATATATATATATATATATATATATATTGATATGGATGTAAATAAGTAAGTATGCAATTTCCTTGTTCACCACTGTTATAGCCTGGTATTTCACTCACAACACTAAAAGTGAAATCAGAAACTAACCAACGTCTATATCAACTCGGCCATGTATCCTTAAGGTTAGAAGGAGGTAACTCATGACTTCCAGTCGTGGCTTTACGCTAGAAATGAGAATGGTATACCCCAGTGATTTTAATAAATTGTTCTGTTCAAAATTCCTAGCATTTGAAAAAGGCAAGAGCATAGAACAGCCGAAACCTCGTACAAATGGCAACAAAGATGAAGACAATAATCTGAATAATGTATATACTGTAAATTCTACCTAATCTCAGAAATATAGACAGATGTTACTATTATTATTTGTAGTAGTAGTAATAATAGTAGTATTTTCATTTGATAGCTTGTTTCGAAATTGTATATTCCACCGTCGAATTCTGTTGTGATTTCACATCTGATGTCTTATCTAGCTATCACTATTATAGTTAATTCCCATTTCTGGGTGTTTTAGAATCGGTGGTCTCTCTTTATTAACGAAATTCTACATGTTTTAGTCCTTACTGTGTCCAGGTATGAAAACTTATAGCTTTTTGATCCAAGTTACTGGGTTACTTCAACCAACACTTTTATCCACTGTATCATGTGTCCAACAATCTACTATGCCGGACGAAAGAAACTATTCGGTTAAAAATTCCAACGTATATCACCTGATGAAGGCCGGAATAGACAACAACAGAAAGGTTGTAGATAAGACAATAAAGATTAGGACAATAGACCGATCAATATAAATATGGTAATTTTTCCTTTTTAATCGTATCATCCCAAGGATGGTGCAAAGAGGCTACATAAGAGTAAAAAATAGTAGGAGAGTAAAGAGAAAGACGAACCAGTTAAGGTGGGAATAAATGTTGCAAAGGTGGAGAAAGGAAAAGTTATTCAGGGAGGTGGAGAAAGAACTACAGTCAAGTGGCTAAAAGATGAGTATTGACATTGCAAAAATTCCTGGAGGTTGTAGCCGTCAGGAAAGCAAGAATATAGAAGCTAGTTCTAGGGGGTAGTGCGAGAAAAGAAACTGATGGAGTAGAATTGTCGTCTGCATTTGATTGACTAACTGTGAATGGGTTGAACCCAGTTACCAGTCTGGTTGCACGAGTAAACACCTGTGGCAGGAGCACCAGTGACTTAATTCATTGGAGCAGAATCCATGAAAATATTTATAGAATAGACAGTGGGAAGCTACATCCCGTCGGTGAGAAAGCGGCTGGAGTTGAGTTGAGTAGCCAAGTCGGTACGTATCAAATTACTTTTGAGCCTCTCAAGAGCACTGAGATGAACAGCAGGGGCGCCTGACCATATATTCCATGCACGGGTGAATGGTTGATTCGTATATATGCAAGATGTAGAAAAAAAAACATCTTGGCCCGACACAGTGACACAACCTTCCTAGCTATTGACTCAATGTAATGGTTCCGCTTCAGATTGGAATAGAGGGTAAGGCCGAGGAGGCGCAGTGTATTGCTCTCAGCGAGACTCGCTTAGTCCATGATTATGGGAGGCAAGAAAGGTTGGCTGTGATGAATGACAGACATCAGCTTGGTCTTAGACGCATTGAAATTTACAAGCCACTTCTTAGCCCATTCCTCTACAGAATATAGATCCCTCTCGAAAGATTCCCTTTAACTGAGTGATATACTTCTGAATTTACACATTTTTACACATTTTTTTCCTTCGTTCTTTATTTAGTAGTGTTTTCATTTTGGTACTGATTTAACCTCACATTCTTCTCTACTTTCAGCTTTGTATTTTTTTCATTTCTTTAATATTCATAATGTCTTATTGTAATTTAATGAATTATCTTACAATTTGTATCTCGTTGTATTCACTGTCATTAAAAGGTTAGAACTACTTTCTCTAAACCTTCACCACCTTTTGCTCCCAATCAGAGACGATTTTGAAAAGAATTTTGTGTAAATAATTTCACTTAACTCCTCATTGATACTTGAACTGCGTGATGTCTGTTATCTCAAGTTTAAAAGCCACTAACTTTCCACTTAGCAGAAATTATCCTTATTAACCTTCACCTCTTCTTTGTGCTGGAGGTCTAATAAGTCTTTTGGTGCGTTTCGATGTATTCTTCAGATGATCCAAGGTGTGAACTTTTGTTTTAAGATTTCAGTAAATTTCTCTACGTCGAACAAAAAATGTTATTTATGAAATATGTTCTTGAAAGGGTGCAACACCTGAGCTTAGAACTATATTTGTTGGCATCAGAAGGCCTCATAATTATCCATTTTTAATGTCAGATGAAAGACATATCTAACGATAACTAAATTGTTAAAATGTCACATCAATTGTGTAAAAACAAGATAATTTATATGTTTTAAGAAGACGAATTAAACAGAATGAAAATCAACGAAATGTTCCCATGAAATGAAAGAAAAAAGAATAAGAGAATTAAGTTTTTCTTTTCTATTGAAGTAAGTTTATTTACTTGTATTTTCAATTGTTTTGTTAATGATAAATTTGGCTTGTCCTGACTACTGACACCTACCGAAATACATTTTGTATCAATGGACAGTTTATTAACGAATGTAAAACTTGAAGATAAAGTCATTAAAATACATACATTTATCTGAATTAGAAACTCGACAAAAAATCTTTACTAAAATACTGAGTTTGTACTTGTTTCAATAGAAAAAGTGATAAATTCGTGTTACTTAGTTAAAGTAAAAAAACAACTTATTAAAAAATGATTAAAGCTGACTAACAATATAGTCTGTAATCATTAAAATAAATTAAGAAGTTCAATATTTATCAGGTAGTTTTAAATTTCTTCGGTTCAATGATTCATTTTTCTACACATATTTTGTTTATAATTCTGATGAATGATTATAAAATTTATTCCGCATTGTTCACAACTCACTATCCGCTGATAGAAATCACTAGGTTTTAACTTAAAATATTAATCAAACTACGTTTTAAACTGCACGTCATTTTGAATAAAACATCACTTAAATTTCTAGAAAGCGACAAAAAAAACGTGTTAGTTGGAAATGTCCAAATCAGAATAATATAGTGGGTGTGGCAGAATTTACCAACCGAGCTCTTTAATTAAATGTTTGATCATGTTAGCAACGTGTGGTCGAGTAATTTTCATTTTGAATAATCACACTGTATTGCTGACCAGGGTGTTGCTAGAGGAAATGCCTCTATGGGCCTGTCCGTTTGTTCTACATACTGTTTAGCATTGAGAGTTTGTCTGTTATGGAGAGTTTTATGCATGTACTCAGCACAAATGTTTTGTACATCTTTGATAGCCTTATTATATTGATTCAAGACTAATGCATAATGATGTGGAATTTGCTAATTTGCGTCTAATTGACGTTTAAACTCAGAAAGATGTATAATCTGAAATAATATATAAATAACTTCAAAAAACGTTTAAAGAGATGGCCAGAATTACTAAGAAGCAAAATATTTTACGAAAGATTATTTTTCGAAATTGAATATTAACCTTGATTCAATAAAATTACATGATAGTGTCGAAAGGGCTCATTTGTGTCCACCTAACGATTCATATGAAAAGAACATCTAATCTGAAAAAATAATGATATAACTTTAGACAACATTTCATGGAAAGGCCAGAATACTAAGATGCAAAACTGCTACGAAGATTACTTTTCGAAATTAAATATTAATCTTGATGCAATGATAATGCATGATGATATCGGAAGAGCTCATTTGTGACCACTTAACGATTCATCTGAAAGGATATTTAATCTAAAAAAAATAATGATATAACTTCAAACAATGTTTCATGGAAAGACCAGAGTTACTAAGAAGCGAAAATGCTACGAAAGATTAATCTTCAAAAATTAATATTAACCTTGATCCAATACAAATATATGATGGTGTCGATAGGGCGCATTTGTGTCTACTAAACTATTCATCTAAAAAGGACGTCTCATCTAAAAAAATAATGATATAACTTGAGACAAACTTTCATGGAAAGACCAGAGTTACTAAGAAGCAAAAGTGCTACGAAAGATTACTGTTCTAAAATAAATATTAATCTTGATGCTATGCAAATGCATGATGATACCGAAAGGGCTCATTTGTGTCCACTTAACAATTCATTTGAAAAGGTCGTCTAATCTAAAAAAAAGAAATAATGATATAACTTTAGAAAAATTTCATGGAAATACCAGAGGTACTAAGAAGCAAAAATGCTACGAAAGATTATTCTTCTAAAATTAATATTAACCTTGATCCAATACAAATATATGATGGTGTCGAAAGGGCTCATTTGTGTCTACTAAACGATTCATATGAAAAGGACGTCTAATCTAAAAATAATGATATAACTTTAGACAAACTCTCATGGAAAGACCAGAGTTACTAAGAATCAAAAAGGCTACGAAAAATTACTCTTCGAAATTAAATATTAATCTTGATGCAATACAAATGCTTGATGATATCGAATAGGCTCATTTGTGTCCACATAACGATTCATCTGAAAAAGACGTCTAATCTAAAAATAAATAATGATATAACTTCAGACCTTTCATAGAAAGACCAGAAATAATAAGAAGCAAAAATGCTACGAAAGATTACTGTTCTAAAATAAATATTAATCTTGATGCAATGCAAATGCATGATGATACCGAAAGGGCTCATTTGTGTCCACATAACGATTCATCTGAAAAAGACGTCTAATCTAAAAATAAATAATGATATAACTTCAGACCTTTCATAGAAAGACCAGAAATAATAAGAAGCAAAAATGCTACGAAAGATTACTGTTCTAAAATAAATATTAATCTTGATGCAATGCAAATGCATGATGATACCGAAAGGGCTCATTTGTGTCCACATAACGATTCATCTGAAAAAGACGTCTAATCTAAAAATAAATAATGATATAACTTCAGACCTTTCATAGAAAGACCAGAAATAATAAGCAGCAAAAATGCTACGAAAGATTACTGTTCTAAAATAAATATTAATCTTGATGCAATGCAAATGCTTGATGATACCGAAAGGGCTCATTTGTGTCCACTTAACAATTCATTTGAAAAGGTCGTCTAATCTAAAAAAAGAAGTAATGATATAACTTTAGAAAAATTTCATGGAAAACCAGAGTTACTAAGAAGCAAAAATGCTACGAAAGATTAATCTTTGAAATTAAATATTAACCTTGATTCAATACAAATACATTATGGTGTCGAATGGGCCCATTTGTATCCACTTAATGATTCATATGAAAAGGAAGTCTAATCTAAAAAAAAATAAATAATGATAATAACTTTAGGCAACCTTTCACCCGAAGAGCTTACTAAGAAACAGAAAATGCTACAAAATATTATTCTTCGAGTAGATTAGAATGTAAAATACAAACAATTTGTATTTTACATTCTAATCAACAATTTGTAGTTTACATTCCAATGACAACGTCATAAAAATATGTCTAGACCTTTTTTATGGTTACTTACCCATATGAAACATTGAACTCTTCCAAACTATATACAAGCAGCAGTTCTGCTTTTTAGAATTCACAGAGAGTTTGACCGGAATCTGACAGCCGGAATAACAGTCACCCTAATAATTGCTCATTGATATATATTTGTACAACTGTTTTTGTAATATATTTGTTTAACCCTATTCTGTCTTTGTGTCGTTATTTATGGCCACAATAACTTGGCAACGAGGACGAAATAACGACCTTGAGGAACACAAAAACTTGGTGACGAGGTCAAACAAACTCACTATAAACTTTTGCCGTCTGTAAAGTACTTCATGCAATTTAGCAGAATGCTTCCGATTGGTGTTTGGTATTTTAGCTCTACTGGATGGCTGACATTTTAATAGCTACAAAAATAAGAACATGTAAAGAATTACGAGACGAATTAAATAATTCTTTTTACTAGTATAATATTTTGTATATCAGAAAAGAATGCATGACCCTTTCAATATCTCTATTGATGTTTGTGTAAGAAAAATGCACATTCATAAACATAGGTTTTTTAATAAGTAATATAGGTTTTTCTTCAAAGAGTTTTATCCATATGCATTTTATTAGCTAGATATTTAGCTTAACTTGCAACGAGTTTTCAGAGTAGAAGTAAGTAAACAGCAACAAATCAAAGGGACAAATGACAATAATAAACACACTGCGCATTGGCAATGCACAGCCTTCCGGTTTTCAAGCATACATTAAATTTGCAATTTGACAAAAATAAATAGCCAATGAGATCAGCTGCTGTCAGTGACTAAAAACTCGCTTCTGGAACATACACAAGCCCGTGAAAAAACATTCAATCATTTAACTCGGCAAAAAGATTGGCTGCTGTCAAAGAGACACGAGTTGACCTTGTCATCCTGTTTTTTCTTGACATACCAACTACGAATTCTTTTTTTTTTCTTCCAAATTCACTTTCTATTTTTCTCACTGGAAGAATACTAATGTTCATTTCATTACAGTCAAAGTCAAGACCATTCTAACTTTCATTTTAGGATAAGTAAACTGAAATATGGTTCTACAGAAGGATGCTGCGAATATCATTGATCGAGCATGTGAACAATGGTGAGGCCTTGGAAATGATGGAAACAAAAAGGAAATTAATATTGAGCATCAGGAAGGGACAGCTGAAGTTCCTGGGACACGCAATGAGGAAGGAGGGCTTAGAGAATCTGATACTAACAGGCCAGATAGAGGGAAAATAGAGGGGAAAGCAACGGATAACATATTTCAAGGACCTAATCAGGTGGATGACGGAACGAGGATTGCACGGTGTAACAGGAGAAGGCGTGCTCAGAGCCACCAGGGATAGAGAAAAGTGGAAGACTATGATCGCCTACGTCATGAAGGGACAAGACACATAGGAGAAGAAGAATTACAGAGCATGTGCGTTGTGGTGCCATGGATATTGTCTCGGAACCTACTGCGAGAAAATCTGCGAGAAAATCTTCTGCCCAGTTAGTCATGTCTCATTCGAGACCTGATTGCCGAAACGTGTATCGCCTATGACACTTAACTGGCAGACTGAATTACACTTATAATTTGTGTATCTTTCGTTTTAATAAATATCATCTCTTTATTTAAATATCGTAACAATTTTTTCTCTTACTCTGTCTATTCAAACAGTGTCCTGGAAATCTTTCCAAGCAAATAGTAGCAATCCAACAATAAACAAACACCGCATCAACAATTTGTGTTCGCCGACAGGAACAACACTATGTTTTGGTTTCTAACAAGAACGGCCTATTAACGTACCACGGATTCTACTGATTTATTACATAATAAATGAGACGAGAACCACGTAACTCATAAAAGACCACGTTCACGATGAACCTTCCAACATTCAAATTCGCTAATATAAATATATAGTGTTCGTAACTATAAGCAAGAAAATTACATCTCAGCGTTTTCTAAGATATTGCTACGTTGTTAAACTTCTCACCACTGAAATAGCCTTAGATTTAACGGATTAACTATGCCTGTCCATATGACATCTTATTCCAAGAAGTAATTAAACGGATGGGAAAATCTAAAGAAAGCATGCTACTCGATTTAAAAATTTTGCTTCTTAGTAATTCTGGTCTTTCCATAAAAGCTGGTCTAAAGATATATATCATTTAAAGAACTTGGTGACAGAAAACTGACTCACTGACATGAGTTTCTTATTTGCAAACAATACAACGGTTGATTCTATTCTAAAAAGAATGTGGCGAATTAAATTACCTACAACGACAACGCAGTTTTATGCCTATGTCAAAAGATGAAAACCTTCTGAGGTTAACTGATGATGCTGAAGAATTCTCATCTCCGAAACCAACAGATTGCTACAATAGGTCTTGGAAAACAACACAATCAACACTGATCTAGCACAATCAAGAAATCTGTAGAAGAATTTAAAAATGGAGATGACGCATCAAGATGATAATAATATATACAGTTCAAACAAAGGCTCAACCAGATTGGATAATAATGATAACATAATAACATAATAACAGAACATAATAACATATAAGAAAAACATAATAACAGAAGCATGCGTGGTTCTAGAGAAATATATCGTGGGTAAAATAAGAACTTCGACCGTAAATGCAATAAGTCTAGCTACTTTTCAGGAAAACCGCTCATCCATTCAATAAATGCAACCGCATTGACGAGGCAGCCAACATCAAATTTTTTTTTCTTCTACATCAAAGAACAGGTCCACTAAGATTAATTTCCAGGTAGATAGAGTCGCCAAGGGAGGTTAGTCTCGTACTAGCTACACTGACACATCAAACAAGAGCAAATTCAACCTACACACCAGTAATAAATACCGTAATTGGAACTTTTATTTTGACATACGGTGAAAATGTCCCTCACGCTAGACATATGTCCCCTGAGAGAATTCTAATGGTCTTTCATAAAAACAGACGTGAAAACACTCATGATCGGAGCCATTTTTTTAAAACTAAGTTTAAATATTGTTAATATCTCCAGTTACACATTAATTAATGAGGAAATTAGATTGAAAACACCAAGAGGTCCGTTCCTTCTGCCAGAATGTGTACAGCTGTATAAAATACGTTTTTTCAGCCCCATTCAAACATTTTCAAGATTTAACTAAACCATTAATACACTCAACCAGTATCAAATACTCAACAAAACACCACATACAGACCACTGGACAAAATACATACTTCACCGCTCGCAGGTTAAAGCCAAACAAGTTAACATTCGCCAAACGAGAAATTTAACGTTTATTGAATCAAAGAAACATTTGACCTGTCAAAGCTCTTGGTTCTTGCCTATACACTTCGTCTTTAAGTATAAGTCAACATGGTGAATATACTTGCTTTTCGAGGGTTAAACGCAGTGACCTAAGCTCACCGTTAGCTTTTCCCTTCTTGAGTGATATCTCTACATCGCTGCAAGATCGCACTATTTATTTTAGACTTTAAATTTACATGAAAATATGCAAATACCAGTCTCTTGGACTTTTGGGTTACGCTAAAATTCTGTTTGAGGTGCGCAATGCTGCCTAGAACATTCCAAAGATCCATAGACGGAGTTTTAAGTGGACCACTTCTCGTTTTCACCTATGTAGTCGACTTAAATAGACAAATGCACAAAAAACTAAAGGAACTGACAAGGCAAAAGACATTCTCAGCAACAGGATGTATAAGCGCAAAAGGTGGCACATTAATAGTAGAAAAAGTAAAATACTTCGGAGATGGGACAAGTATATCGGAGATCTCTTCCACGACAACAGAGAGCAACCATCAATGCACAAAACTACGAATGGACCTGAAATACTAAAAACTGAAGTGGAATCGGCAACGGCAATGGCTCAATTGAAGAGAAACAAAGCGGCTGGGCTTTACGTGATTGTAATAGAGATGTCGATATCCCCAGAAGGCTTTGGCATCGACAGACTCACAGAAATAATAAATGAAATATACAACAGCAGCAATATACCGGAGAACCAAAGCAGAGCAATCTCCATAACACAACCTAAGAAGCCAGGTGCAAAGGAATGTGAACTTTGTCGAACAATCAGTTTAATGAGCTACATAACAAAACTCATCATCCTTATTCTGATGAACAGAGCGAGCAGAGATTGGATAGGAACAATGTGGATTCGTTAAGTATACCAGAACAAGGAATGCAATATTCATGCTCAGAATGCTATCTGAATGAGCAATACAAATGCAGAGTGACCTTTATCTGTGCTTTATAAACTACACAAAAGCGTTTGACAGGGGATTGATAGAGATGTTCGACAACCTCAACATTTTCGGAATAGACGTTAGGATAATCAAGAATCTATACTGGCAGCAAACCGCTGGTGTACAGAGAGGAGCTAAGGTCAGCAGGTATGCAAAAGTTAGAAAGGGGGTAAGACAAGGATGTGCTTTCTCACCGGATCTTTTCAACATGTAAAGCCTTGCCAGGATTTGTCATTGGTTCCCACAATCTCAACAATATCTGATATGCGGATGACATGGTGCTGATTGCAGACACCGAAAAAAAATGCAGAACCTTCTATAAAAGTTAGCAAAAGAAAGTGAAAAGAAAGGTCGGAGCATATACCTCAGGAAAAGTGAATGCATGGTCATGAGCAAAAAGTGGTGACCAGGATGCCAACTACACGTTGGAGAATCTAACATAAAACAATTAAATAATTTAAATACCTGTATGGAAGTGAATGCTGGACAATCATATCAAAGATGAAGGTGAGGCTTGAGGCAGCAGAAATGTTGTTTTACAGAAGGATAGGATACTGTGGATACCCATGGTTAGAGCACGTGTACAACGAAAAGGTTTTGGAAAGAATGCAAACGAGAAGAAAACTGATGATAGATATCAGGAAGAGACATGAGGTTCCTGGGACACGTAATGAGTAAGGAGGGTCTGGAGAACTTGATACTCATTGGTCGGATAAATGAAAGAAGAGACAGGGGAAAGCAGCGTTTGACGTACTTGTTAGGTCTGCGAAAGAGTTGAAGGAGCAGGGCTTAGAAGGACTAACAAGAGAAAAGTTATTGAGAGTGACAAGAGACAGAGCCAAGTGGAAGTCCATGATCGCATACGTATTGAAGAAGAAGAAGAAGAAGAAGAAGAAGAAGAAGAAGAAGAAGAAGAAGTAAAACTAAAAGCATTCCAGTGTAGCTAATCAGTAATGAGAATAGGTGGATTCATACCTATTCAGAATTTGATTAACAAAACAGAAATCATAATGTGGGTATAAAGTAGGGGTTCAGTTCTTTATAATAATCAATATATTAAGTGATCCCTCGCTTTGTGACCATGTTACTATCTGCTAATTTATGTTTTAGTTTTATGGGCTTGAGAAATTGGATTGCAGAGCAGGGCTTGGGAGAGATACCAAGAGAAAAATTACTGAGAGCGACAAGAGACAGAGCCAAGTGGAAGGACACATGAAGAAGAAGAAAACAACTTATTAATACTAAGTAAAGACAGAGGGGTGCTAAAACCAACATCTACGACAAGTGATTAGTAGTAGAGATTAGGTACTAATATCGCCAAATTCCTCATTAGAGTCAAAGTAAATTATCTCAATTTTATAAAGTTTCAAAAGAAGACGTTACTCATTTTTAAGAAAAAGAAATAGACGTCATTGCCAACCATCCAACACCAATTCCAGTCTATAGGAACCAAATCCATGAATGTTGACATATTCTCACGCAACTTACATCTTCAATCAAAGGAAAGAAGAAGAACATCTCTCTAAATTCAGAATATCTTCAAGCTACTGAGTGGGCAAAACATGTTATAATAAATTTCACTAAAGTACAATTTTTACAGACTGATGACACTGTCGATTTGACACTTGCAACTGATGCATCATCAGTTTCATTTGGAGCTGTGTTCAAATAGGGAAACAATGATATTTTTCAAACCAAACGACAAGAGAAAAAACAATAAAAAACTACTCCCCGCTTGCGCATGACTCTATCTATCTATCTATCTATCTATCTATCTATCTATCTATCTATCTATCTATCTATCTATCTATCCTTCGATGTTCATATCTATCTATCTATCTATCTATCTATCTATCTATCTATCTATCTATCTATCGTCGTCTATCGATCTATCTATCTATCTATCTATCTATCTATCTATCTATCTATCTATCTATCTATCTACCTATCTATCGCTCTGTTTCGATCTATCTATCTATCTATCTATCTATCTATCTATCTATCGCTCTGTTTCTATCTATCTATCTATCTATCTATCTATCTATCTATCTAACTATCTATCTATCGCTCTGTTTCTATCTATCTATCTATCTATCTATCTATCTATCTATCTATCTATCGCTCTGTTTCTATCTATCTATATATATATATATAATAAATCTATATATATATATAATAAATATAATTAATAACCAACAAACCTACCTAGGTTTTTCCCTACGGCTCGTCAGGGTAAGTTTCGAGACGAACTAAAATATAGTATAACAATTATAATATTAGCATTATTATTTTTGTTATTATTATTATTATTATTATTATTATTATTATTATTATTATTATTAATATATATATATATATAGATATATATATATATATATATATATAAACTAGCAGTATGGACCGGCGTAACTGAGAGGTTCATGCAGCTGTAGATAAGATCAACAAAATGTGAGAACCGGCTTAAAAGGCAATGGCCGACATGGATGGCGTGGACTGTTACATATTTTTATAGATAAAAGTTAGCAACAGACAAAGATGTCCGCAGATATATCTGGCTGTATGTGACGTCAACATAGCGACAATTTGGAAAAGCCAAGAATTTTTCAGACTATATATTGTAGAATTTCAGGTTGAAGACAGAGACTGGCTTACGACTTTCGATGGTCTCTTCGTGCACCTGATCTCTCATGGCTACTCTCCTATTCTACAGAAGCCTCACCGACAAAGATTAAAAATAAAAGATTACTAACAGTTGCTCGGGTGTAATGAAATCTTGAAAACTAATCAATGTTCCTGTAACTCAGACTCTTTAGAGGTTGGCCCGAAAGACTAAAAAGTAATAGTTGTTTCCATTTAATATGAAACCGTAGACTGAAAGAAAAATGAATGGATGTAAGTCAAATTTTGATTTCCTGGTATCTATATCAAATAATATTTTTTCGTCGCAAACTGAATTTTGAAGGCTAAATAAGTCCTCTGAGTAAATGGTATCATGGCTAAGACGAAGAACTAAAATTATACCTACTTAGAGCCAAACCTGATGCAAAACCTAAAATAATAGGGCTGAAAAAATACAGACATACAGGCAGATAAACAGATACACACACACACACACACACATCTTGCTTTATATATATATTAATCATATCACCCCAAGCAAGGCGGTAACACCACTGATGCGCAGGGAGCTACGTAAGGGTAAAAAGAATGGAAAAGAGAAAACCGGAAACCGCATCCTAAACAGGAAACAAGGGATGAGCCTCTTCACCTGTTCAATAGATGCGGGTGGTGTGTGAACGGGGCGATATATATATTTATATATATATAATCGACTTTCTGCACTATTGTAAGAACTGCAACCTTGAAACTTTTGAATATCGTTTCATATGTCATTGTCTATGAGTATATCAAATTTGATTAAAGTCGGACCACTCCTTCTATAACCCGATTTTTTCGATTTTCGATTTTTGTTATTTATCGGGCGGAATCTCTACACAAAACCTAGCTACGAACACTCTCAGACGGTTATAGTATAACTGTGTAAATTTTCAAGAAAATCGGTTCAGCTGTTTTAAGGTGTATAGGTAATGGACACACACACATACGCACACACACTCACATACACAAACAGAGACAAAGGTTCATTTATAAATAAGTTTAGATTAGATATTTCTAAATTTTTGTGTTTGTTCCACGTTGTTTTTCCTGATCCAGCGTAATATCTAACAATCCAACCGGGTTCCTTTTCGCTTCACACACCTTCATTAGTTTTCAGTTATGAAAGAAATTAATCAATTCACTAATGCCTGTTAAAATCAATACATTTATGTCTTCTATAAATGTGTCTGTTGATATTTTCTTTAACTTTTTCTCTGACATTTTTATCTTTCTATTCTGTCCGCGTAAGTCTCCCTTAAATCAAATATTCCAAGACGCTAAAAAATGCGAACATTTACAAGAAAAAATAAACGAAATCAAGAAAACAAAAAAAATCTATAAACAATTGACGTTTTTTGTCTTTTATATTTGATTCGTTTTTTAATTGTCGAATAGTTTTGGAAGCCGACAGAATCGTCTCATAGAGAATGAGAAATTGGTTATGCTGTGACCTTCTTCATAAATCCTGCGCATTCATAATATTTATTTCTTTGACACAGGGAGAGGCCTCCTTTGAAAAAAATGTAAGACTTATGAAAGGAATAGCTAAATTTGGTAACAAAATTCATCAATAAATAGTTTTCCCTTAGTAATCTATTAACAGAATAGACAGACAAACGTATATATATATATATATATATATATATATATATATATATATATATATATATATATATAATTCCAAATGAAGAGGACACAAGTTTTTTTTTTTATTTTGAGTACTCTGGCATTTATTTTATTATAAACAGTGCTCAATATAATGAGTATTATAGAGCTTAATATAATATAATTATATGGTTATTTATCAATTTTACATTGCGACATGGAAATTTCCATGTTTCGAGATAGGTTCTCATCATCCGGCAATGTTGATGTGGCTGTGCAGATGATTTACAGTTAGATGTAAATGATCTGCACAACCTCATCAACATTGCCTGATGATGAGAACCTATCTCGAAACATAAAAATTTCCATGTCGCAATGTATAATTGACACATAACTATATATATATATATATATATATATATATATATATATATATATATATATTGAATATATGTATATAAAGGAAACAGACATGTATATTTACGAAGACAATATAAATAAGGACAAAATGAACACTTCACTTTAACTGAATTTTTGTCTTTTGGTATACTTCATGAAGGCAAATACAATGACTTTTATTTTGCAACAATTATTTATAAATAGAATTCAAAATGACGTTACGGTTAACACAAATTGAGACTTCTCACACTTAACGTTCAGGCTAACTGTGAAAGCCAATTTAAACTATTGTAGGATATTTAGTGATTAAATTTGATAGAAATTGTGTTGATATTTTAAAAAATATGATTAATATTTTCTTGCTTTTTTGGAAAATAGTTTATCTAATTAGCTATATATTTTAAATAGTAGAAGATTCTGGTTTAAACGACTGCTTTTATTCTTTTCTAATATATTTATGGTTATATACGTTAGCTTTAGAGGGAGTATTTACAAAAGAAAATATTTGACAAAATTATCTGCGAAGGAGAATTATATTTGACAAATTTCTATGCCGTCACTTCAAAGAAATTTTATGTTTTGTATTTATAAGTGACTTTCTTTTTTAAATTATAAATTGGTATAACTTATTTCTATGTATGGCTAATACATTTGTTAAATTATATATAAGATCATTCTTGTGATCAAAGATAATATTTAATAAATTTAAAGATGATATTTTATAAGAATTTTTCCAATATATTCTAAAGAACACATATGGCATATATTGTATTTATGTTCTTCAGCATTATTATAGACATGGGCGTAATGCCCGTCAGAGGACGTAAGACGTGAATTAAATTTTTTTCTATTTGTCAGTATATATATATATATATATATATATATATATTAATGCATATTTTATTAAATAATATAGACAAGTTTTGTCTATTTATTTTATAGAAATTTTATTCATATTCACTCAGTTAATTTCATTATCATTAAATGAAGTAAGAAAATGACAATAATGATACACACATTTTTAAATAATCCAGTCCAAGTTTTCGGCTTACATAAGCCGTTTTCAATGATGTCAAATTACATTATATGTGATTAACACGGACAAACGATAATAACAAACAATGGTTATATATATATATATATATATATATATATATATATATATATATGTGTGTGTGTGTGTGTGTGTGTGTGTGTGTGTGTGTGTGGTAATTTAAGCACTACATCTAGTCGATGGATACACGTGCTTCAAAGGCCTCTCGTTACCTTTGCAGCCGAATCTTAAAAAATCATATCTACTTTTTCAGAGTCTGGAATTCAGTGCAGACACAGCATTTAAATTAATATGAAATTAAGTTATTCAGCAGTGGGAAACATATATATATATATATATATATATATATATATATATATATATATGGAGAGAGAGAGAGAGACAGTGACAGACAGACAGACAGACAGAGAAAGAGAGACAATGAGAGAGAGAGGGAGAGGGAGATATAGAGACAGAGAGAATGACCGATAGACAGACACTTATGTAGAGATTTGCTTTGAAATACAGAATAGTTATCTCCGCTGTGCGATGCCTATAAAAAATCTTTAGTGAATCCGTTAAATTCAATCACCTTATATTTTGTTAAAATATGATTATAAAATATGAAATGTAGTAGAAAAGTATTTATCCACATATATGTCATGCGAAAAATTATATTCAAATATGTATGGACTTCTCACTATTTGACCCTCACACAGCAATTGTAGAAGATATGAATAATATAAAATAAGCAGTGTAAAATGTCGAAAATTGGTAGGGTCTTAATTGTAATGTTTCCCAGAGGAAAATGACCGGTCTGGGTGAAGTCTCTTTGTTTGGACAACTAGTTTTTCTTTCTCTCTTATTAACGCCACAAGCTATCACATTTACCATACACGCGTTCTACATAGCCATTGGCGTTCGTCACATCATTAGCTTTTATCATTCCTCCGCTTACGCCAGACAATGGCTGTCACGCAACCACCTCGTAAATTTCTTCTGGATAATCACCTTCTTCATCTGTACAATACTCGCACTGACACATACACACATATACGTATGTACATATGAGTATAAGATGGCTTTAGCGACTCCAACAAACTACCTGAGACGCGCACTTAACATCAAATGGCATGCTTTGATTCCAGACACTGCTGTTCTACAAAGGTTTCGATGAAACAGCATTGAAACATCGCTTTTAAGAATGATTGTCTTTGGTGCGCTCAGATCAAGCGTACTGTCCGAAAAAGCAATCACTCTGATTGGACAACTAATATACAGACTTGGAAATGTGGTGTTGGTGGACATTATCAACTTCCCTAGGTTAAAATGATTGCACACACGTACAAACATACTCATACGCATACATATAGATGAATTTAACGTGACAAGTTCATTACGAATAAATTCTAATATAAAGGGAGATAATATAGTTCAAGAGAATTATTTTCTTTCCTTCATACAATTGTCTTCTCACGTCTCATTCTCTTTTACTAACAGTTATCCCTCAGCTCTTTTTAGCACTAATGCCTTGCTTTAGGCAAACTCATTAGTATATATATATATATATATATATATATATATATATATATATATTAATCGTGTCACCCCAAGTAAGGCATTCCACTGCCGCTATAGTGCAGGGGGTTACATAGAGCGATTGGGTATGGGAAATGTCAGAAGGAGGGTGTTAGACGACTTAGGATGTACATAGGGAGAGAGTTGGAGAGAGTGGGTGTGAGTTAGTGTGTTAGGAGGTGTCTATTGACCTTATATTTAAGCTCCTGGAGGTTGTAGCCGTCGTGGAAGCAAGCATGCGGTAGGGAATTCCACAGGCGGGAAGTGCGAGGAAAGAAGCTGTTGGAGTAGAAATTGCGGTTACATTTCATCCTTTTCACTGTAAAAGGGTGGGACCTAGTTGCCAATCTAGTATCTCGTGCAAATTCACATCTAGGGGGCACCAGTGATTTAAGTTCGTCAGAGCAGAAGCCATGAAAGTATTTATAGGGAAGCCACGTCATGCCGGTGAGAGAGATACTGCAGGCGGTCAGCCAATTTGGTATCAATCACATTACAGATTCTTCGCTGTATTTTGTCAAGAACCCCGAGGAGAATAGAAGGGGCACCCGACCAGATGTGGCAGCAGTACTCAATACTCGGGCGGATGGTGGATTTATATAATTGCCGGATCGATTCAGGCGGAAAGAATTTCCGGGCTCTGCACAGAGAGCCGACTTTCATAGCTGCGGATTTAGCAATGGATTCGACGTAGTCATTCCACTTGAGGTCCGCTGACATATATATATATATATATATATATATATATATATATATATATATATATACACGCTCTCACAGCCGGATTGAGCATTATGGAAGAATGGTAGACTGTAAAAACATTAGCTACTCTAGCAGCTAAGCATCGTTCATTCAGTAATGAATTAGAACACTCTCAGCTACTGGCGCATGTTTACACTGTATATAATACCCTAAAAATTCTGCAGACTTCAACTGAGCGCCCATAGCACAGAGGTACAATCGCCGACTTATGTCAATTCGGTCGGTTTTCAATCATGGCTAGAAATAATCGGATGTCTAACCGTACAGATCTGTCAGCAGATAACAATACACACACACCCACACACACACACACACACACACACACACACACACACACATATATATATATATATATATATATATATATATATATAAGTTTCTTTCCGTCTTAAACCATCCTGCGTATATAAAATCTACCATCCGCCCGTGCATTAAATACTGCTGCCATATCTAGTCGAGTGCCCCTTCTATCCACCTATGAGACCTTGACACAATCCAAAGGATAATCTTTAATGTCATCGATCCCTACGTGGCAGCTAAAATACTTTCACTTTCTCACCTGCGCCATGCGACTTCCTCCTGTCTCTTTTGCAAATACTTTCAAGGCTTATGTTCCGATTAACTTAGTTCCCTGTTGCTACTTATATATGAATTTACTCAAGCCAAAAGATTAGCAACTTTTTTCTATCTATTTATTGTGAAACCAATAAAATGTAAACGAAAATTCTACTCCAACACCTGCTTTTTTGCACTGCTTGCCTGTGGAATTCCGTTTACTTGCTTCCTCGATAGCCACAATCTCTAAGAATTTAAATGTAATGTCAATCTTAGTCACCTATCTCACTAACATGCATCATCTCTCTATTATGCTCCTTTCTCCTTCCACATCACTCTCATCAGTATTCTTATCCTTCTCTTACCCACTTCTGACACCCCCTCTAACCTGTCATCCTTTCTCATAACTTTCCTCCGATGTAACCCAATGCGCACTAGTGGCATTAAACTACGTTTCTTGGGGCGACATGACTATATGTGTGTGTGTGTTTGTGTGTGTGTGTGTGTGTGTGTGTGTGTAATAATCATAGGCGTTGGTTAGTTCCTGTGACTTGACCCAAAGTGTTTTCAGTTCAATACCAAGCTGCAGCAGGAGGAACAAGTGTTGAAAGAAAAATGTATTATCAGCAATAAAGAAAGAAAAAATTGGTTGGCAATAAATGACCCGCCGAGGTTGATACGCCATAAAAACAAAACAACCAACCAACAATCACTGACAACTTTCTTGACGATCAAGTATACCCAAAAAATGGTTGAATATTCCTGACCTTCATTGCGTCTCTGATTGGAGCCAATCAGACTATCATCAAAGGCCGGAAGATACTTATCCCATCCCATAACATGTGAGCAAATTTGACTCTCTCCAGGAACTGCATATTGTTGATGATACACTTCGAAGGTTACTTCCAGTAAGACAGCGATTCCTCGGTTACTTTGCTGCTGTCGCAGAGTCTTATTCTGATCATTTATGTTGAGTTTTGGCCATAAGCGGCCACCATATCGTTTTCTTTCAGTTCGTCATCGTCAGTGGTGGTAGTAGTTGATTTTTGCTGGAGGTTCTTTTTAATAACCGACCGACTTTTGTCGGCTATATTCAAATTCTTTCGTCCCTTTTTCTAGAAAATATTTTCCTTCAGGCAAAAGAAAAGGCGAATAAGACAATACTAATTGACGAAACAAAATGACAGGTAGGAAGCGATGACAAATGAATTTGCAACGGAAAAAAGTGTGGAAAAAAGACTTGCTAACGTTTGTATGTAAAAAAATTAAACAAAATATAAATTAACTGGATAAAAAACTAGGTTTACCAAAAAAAGTTTCACAAATGAAATAAAAAGACACGCAATTAAATTATGCTTTTTTTTAAACTACACAATTAAAATTAACAGGAATCAGAACGGGAAATAACTGGAAAAATTCAAATTAAAAAGCACGTAGAAAAAGAAATAAGTGTGTGCCTGTTAAGAAAACGATATGAAGGCTGTAAACTACAAACATACAAAGAAACATAACGGTCTTCTTCTTCTATGTGCCCTGTCCCTTCAGGACGTAGGCGATCATGGCTCTCCACGTGTCCCTATCCCTTGTAGCTCTTAGTATGTTTGCTCCTGTTGCTCCTGGCAACCCCCGTTCCATCATCCACCTGATCAGTCCCTGCAAATATGTTATCCGCTGCCTTCCTCTGTCTCTTCTACCTTCTATCTGTCCAGTCAGTATCAGGTTCTCCAGGCTCCGCTACCTCATTGCATGTCCCAGGAACTTCAGTTGTCTCTTCCTGAGGCTCAGCATCAATTTCCTTTTTGTTGCCATTCTTTCTAACAACTCGTCGTTGCTTGTATGCTCAGTCCACGATATCCGTAGCATCCTTCTGTAGAACCACATTTCGGCCGCTTCCAGTTTTGTCCTCATTTTCGATGATATTGTCCAGCATTCACTGCCGTATTGAAGAACTGACGTCACCTAGCACTCTTTTCTTCGTTTCTATTGAGATTTTCCTGTGTGTTAGTATTTTGCTCATCTTAGATAACAAAAAATATTAAGCTGTAAACAAAAGGGCGTTGAATAGAGGTTTGAAAAATAAGATTATAAAACGCAGTAAATACTGAAACAAAAACCCTAATAGACAAAGTTCGTATAAGAAAAAATACAAGAAACAAAACCCCATGGAGGAGAAAAGGAATTTAACTTCAAAAAAGAATAATCAAATTCAAACTAGCAAAATTCAATGTAGAAAATATAAGAAAACTGAACGGAACTTTCGTGGTTTTCAACTGGACAAAGTTTCTAGCAAAACGGAGAACTAAAAATGATCTAGCAAGGAATTAACTCTTTTCGCAATATGTCAAAATTTCTCAAATAACAAAAACAACTAGAAGGCCATTTTTGTTGTGTTTTTGCTCGACTAATTATGAGTAATATTTTAGTGATACATTGGGCTTAGTTTATTTTATGATTGAAACGACTAATTTGGTGGGCTTTAACTCTTACGAATTAATTGGTGGGTATTTAGTGAGAAAATTACTGGATTCGAATGCGGTGTTGGATCTATTTATAATGATGTTAGATAACTTCATTTACTATTGATTATTATGTTTGTTCTTTGCTATTATTGCGTTCTCTTGTGTTTCTCTGTGCGTACTTAATAATTATATATTACACTGAAATAATTCTCGGAAAGCTGGCGTATACTTGATTGTGATGTCTCCCTGATTATTAATGGTTAAAACGATGCGTTTATATACAGTGGCATATCATTGATTTTCTATACAATTTAAATGCAATTTAGTATGAAGAATGCATCTAGAAAATATACTTCATTAATGTTATTTTTATATCTGTTTAGAATTAATGTAAGTGGGCGTTAGATCCTAACTTGTCCATCGTATCAGAAATAAAAAGCAAACCATTATTTTTGCAAGCATTTGCTAGTAAGCTTCTTTATGTAGAGTTCAATGTAAATATGCTTGTTGCAAAATTATGTTCAGCTAATAAGCAGAGAGTCACTGCTCAGTATCGATTTCTTTAACATCCCAAATATTTACGCCATTTTGATATATTTTATTTTTGCCTAACAAATATATGCAATATATGGACGTCTTTGTGTAATACTACACTGTACTGCATTAGAATATTTGCACATAAATGCAAAAGTGTGTCTGTACTTAGGTAGGCACACATTTATTTCTTATATATTTTTTCCTGTTTAGTTATTGAAATCGTATATATTCCGTCCGGAAGCATGAAAGTAATAAGCAACTGGTCTGAGAAAAAGTAAAAAAAAAAGAAAACTATATATAATACAAATATTTTAATAAAGAATTCGACAAAAATAGTGAAAATGTACTTTTAAAGGGTACAATATTGGCTGTTCAAAAATGTCTGAGACCTGAATGTCATTTCTTAAACTGTAGCTGTTTATATTATCCATCTAGAAAATTGCTTCGAGGAATCAAAGCAAAACAGATACAGGACTTCTGCCACAGATGACACCGGGATAACGCTGAATGATATATGAGTCAAAAAAATCAGTCACTCGCAGACGAGTGAATGAAAAATAATTGTGGAGGAAAAATGAGGGGCTGAAAATGGAAAAGAAAAATGGTAAGTGTACCAATGAAAAATAAAAGCCAACAAAGCATTTTAAAAGAGACATGAAAATAAAAGAAAAACGTGTGAAGAGCATAAAGATTGAATACTGAACTAATGAGAAAAGAAAAGTTAAAATAATTGAAATCCGCGGGAAAAGAGAAGCCGAGATGATATCAAAAGAATCAAAGGAGAATAAAAGAAACACAATGAATAATAAAATAACCAGGCAGAAAAAGTAAAAGTTAGGAAGATGAGACAAAACTGATATAACAATGGCAAAATGACTGACTATAAAATATAAAGGGAAAAGAAAAGATGGAAAAAATTAGTAATAAGCAAGGAATTTAGTATGAAATAGAAAGGAAAAATATGAGAAATGTTAGGAAAATATGAGCAATTGACTATAAAATATATGGTAAGGAAAATCTGGAAAATGTAAGGACGATAAGCATAACTGATTATGAAATAGAAATGGAAAAGACAAAACTGAGAATTTTTAGAAAGTATACATTAATTGTCTGAACATATGAAATGGAAATTAATGATGAGTAAAGTTAAGATGAGAGAAACTGACTATCCAATAGAAATAGATAACAAAATATGGGATATGTTAGAAGATGATAGTTATTGACTTTAATTTAAAAATGGAAAGAAAATGCAGGGTAATGTTAGGATGATGAGAGTAACTGACTACATGAAAGAAATGGCAAGGAAAATGGTGAAAAGAATTTACGAAGATGAGAGTAGATAACTATATAAAATAAATGGCGAGGAAATTTTGATAAATTTAGAAAAAAGAGAATAATTGACTATATAAAAGAAACTGCAAAAAATGCTTATAAAATTTTGGAAGAGTTGAGTAACTGACTATATGAACAAAATGGCAATAAAATGTTGAGAAAATTTAGGAAGATAAGAGCAGCTGACTATGTAAAATAAATGGCAAGGAAATAGTAAGACATTTAGGAAGAAGTGAGGAATTGACGATATATATGACATTGTAAAATATGATTATAAAATTGAGGAAGAGGAGAGTAACTGACTATATAAACTAAATGGCAAGGGAATGGTAAGAAAATTTAGGAAGATGAATGTAACTGTCTATACAACAGAAACGGAAAGAACAATATGAGAAATGTTCCAACCGTCACTGAGATCAGTAGTTCTTTTAATTGGACTTGACCCAATTTCGAAGATTTTCTGTATGTGGCGGGTGCTGACAAATTATGAACCAAGAATCTCCTATCACATTGTAGGTCAGTGAAGATAGCTTTAAAAAGGAAAATATAGTTATATTTTATTTACATATGCGCTTGATTCATTGGTTTCGCCAGAGGCGTTTGTTATAGATTGCATTGTGGTTGCTTGCGACGAAAGTGACAAAAAAGATGAAGAAGACGATTATAAAATGTTTATGGGAGATTGATTTTTGTGAGGATGAAATGAAATTGAACTACATGTGTTAAGAACTCGTGTTGAGAGGTCATCTATAAAGTGATTTGTAAAAGAATTTATGATTGAAGAAGTTAATCGTCGCTCCAGAAGTGGCGAAGTATCGTTGCCACCCCAGATGTTTTAATCATCGCCAAAATTGCTGATGCTTAGTCACCCCAGAAGCTTGAATATCATCATCGTCCCAGACATATAGAGAGAAAGCTGAATTTCCAGCAGCAGAGTATTTGCAACGTGTTTGCAACAGTTTAACTTTTGTCTTCGTGGGTATCAGTCCAACATCATGGTTGCAACATTTGTTGTTTTATCGGTATTAGTATACGTGTAGTCTTCATTGATCCAGACAACGTGGGGCCCAGAGATGTTTTCAAGAAGAAATATGTACTCGACGAACGGGTAGATAACATATATTTCTGTGATGATGTACTCTAAATATTTACACAATTTACGTTTGTGTTATTGTCCTCAACTGTATTGTCATATTCACAACGTTTCGGCCTTCGTAGTCTCCGGTCTTCATCCGAATTTGTCTATATTTCTTATATGATGTATGTTTTATTAATTACACTATTTACACTGTTCGGGCTATTGTCTTCATCTTTCTTTTCGCATTAACAACGTTTCAGCTGTTTTGGATAAAGGCGTTTGTTGAAGTAATTCGGTAACATGAACCAATGGCTTGTATATTCAATAGCTGGTCACGTCAGAGGCCAAAAAATTACATGGAGATTTGAGTTACTAAAAGAAAAATAACTAAATAGTGATAACTAGAAAATTCATGGCGCGTCTAAATATAATTTACCCCGTTAGACGAAATAAATGTTTAGGTTCGAAATACTAATGTATATCACCTGAAGAAGGAAAGTACAACATCTGAAACGTCGTGAATATGACAATACAATGAAGACAATAGTTCGATCCATGTAAGTAGTTTAACGATATTCGCGCATACTGTTATTTTGTAATATTGACTACACTTTTATTATTTTTATTATTTAACTGGTTCATTAATTCTTCTGGGTATATCTTTTACGATCAATGTGGTCACGAACATAATCCATCGCTAAATATGCTATGAATATGGTCAGTCTCAGTAAAGTACCTGATTATTTTATCATTTTTTCTTTACAAATGTAAGTTCTGAGTACAACATTGTTCGTCGATTCAATATTTTTTCTGCAATTTCCCAGCCCTGTATCCAGACTTGAGAAATTCCTAAAATGTATATGTAGACTTCTGGCCAAAATAAGATTTTCTCTATCTGCAACTAATTTACCACAGACAAAAAAAAATTCGACTCTATGTACTGTTGGCGTTACACCAGACTCTCACTTTCTTGAGGCCATATGACAATGGAACCTCGTGCTTGTGCAATTACCAACGTTAAACCACGTCGACCCTGGTGCTTGAAGATAATTGCTGTGCTTGATAACAGGTCGGAATTATTAATCAAACAACCAAATTCTATTTCCTGTGTTGTTTGTTATATTCACTTCCACACAAATATACTTTGAAAGACATGAACACACCTCTTCTAAGCTATGTGTTAATTATTAAGAATTGTATTAATAAATCGTTATTATCACCCCCAAAAAACAATCTTGTATTATCTGGCTATAAATAATTTGAACAATTTGACAACCTGGAGAAAACGAAGAAAAATCAACTGGTTCAGATATTAACAGCTAAGAAAACGGTTTAATTATTTGTATTCCATTGTTAAGAAATACATTTATTTCAGGGTAAATTATGGAATAAAATACCTTAAGGACTAATCACCCAATTATGTGTAAGATTATCTTTTGTCTTTTTTTAATAATCGGTTTACCCCAATCAAGGCAATACTGCATCTAGTGCGCAGAGGGTTACAGAGAGAGAGAGAGAGAGAGAGAGAGAGAGGGGGGAGGGCGAGAGAGAAGATAAAAGAAAATAAATGGAAACCAGTTTCCAGGGATTTCGAAGAAAGAATAAGAGGAAGATGGTAATGAAAGTTATAGACGATGGCAATTAACGTCGAAATGAAACTTTTGATCTTTGTAGCAATCACAGAAGCAATTATATGAAAGGGAGTTCCACTTGTGGGAAGGGTGAGATAAGAAAATGATAGAGTAGAATTGGCTATTGATTTTGACTACTTTAAGATTAAGTTAGTGGGACCTAGTTGTCAATCTAGTAAGACAAGAAAATTCCTATGGTCCGAGTAACAGGGTAACAAGTTCTTCAGAGCAAACACAATGAAACTACTTGTAAAAAAGACAGTGAGAAGCCACACACTATCGACGAGAAAGTAACTGAAGTTGAGCTGCTATATCAGGATCGATTACATTCTTCTTCTTCTATGTGCCTTGTCTCTTCAGGACGTAGACGATCATGGCTTTCCTCGTCTCCCTATTGGCTCTTAGCACGCTTTCTCCTTTTATACCACGCAACCCTTGTTCCATCATCCACCTGATTAGGTCCTCCAAATATTTTATCCGCTGCTTTCCTCTGTCTCTTTTCCCATCTATCTGGCCTTTTACTAACAGGTTCTCCAAACCATTATTCCTCATTGCATGTCCCAGGAACTTTAACTGTCTCTTCCTGATGCTCAGTATTAATTTCCTTTTTATTTCGATAATTTCCAAATCCACTTCATTGCTCACATGCTCGACCCATGATATCCGCAGCATCCCTCTGAAGAACCACATTTCAGTTGCTTCAAATTTTGCCTCCTCTTACTTTATAAAGCGAACGCATTTATCTTTTCAGTGCCTTAAGTTGTGCATTGAGCAAAAGTACTAAAATTTATTTAAGGTAAACAAAAATACATATAGCTGTTACATCAGCACCTGGAAGAGATCAATGAAATAAGCGCAAGTAAAACACAAAAAACAAAAGAAAAAAAATTATATTATAACCTCCAAAACTACGGAGTTCAACTACTTCGAAAAACAGTTCTGCCATAAGGTAAAACGTTTATTTCTATATTTGATGTACAATAATATGAGATCACAATTTTTAAACCTATTAATTAGTTGGGTAATAATCAGCTTGGTTCAAATCGAAGTGAAGCGATCAATTGCAATGACCGTTTGAATACTACAAACAATTGGATCGTGTACATAATTACATGGGGAAAAGCAATAAAAGTAACAAAATTATGCCAAAACTGAAGAAGAATTCAAAACAAAATGACATCTAATTTTAGTGATAGATATTCATTCGATTGAACATTGATTAATACCTTTCATGGTGGGACTATAATAATAGGTCAGTCAGTTAACCCTCTAGAGCCATTCGTATCATATATGTGATACAGTATTTCCCTATAAGGAAACATTTGGTATTTCCCTATAAGGAAACATATGGTATTCATTGACTGAGCAGTCAGTACTGCTTTCATTTGAAATTTATAAAATATTTCTCTTAAAAAATTTTTCAGGAAAATATTTCTTTCAAAACTTGTTTTCATACTGTATCAAATATGATACGAATGGCCCTAGAGGGTTAATTGCCATACGTGATATACGCTTTGAGCGATCATGTCTCTTTCGACACATGACTGACTGAGAAGAATATTTCCTATCATGCTATTTAACGTATAGCCAAAGATAGAAGAGACGGATTGTATTAATAATTAGTAATTAGTGGGGGATAAGTTTATTACTTCATAACAAGAGAAAACCGATCCCCCACTTTATGCCCAGTAGTAGCTTTATTTATTTTCCAAGTATTATCTTCATTCAGTCAGTTAAGTGCCATAAGTGATACACACTTTGGGGCGGTCATGTCTCGAAAAAGATATGATTGACTGGGTAGAAGATTATCCCACAGTAGGTTGCACTTGCTTTCTGCGGTAGACTGGTTGCCAGCCAAGGCTACAGAACCCAGTCTGTTCTGTTACTCAACTCATGGCTAGAGGGAAGAGTAGGGATTAATATATTTCCCAAGGGTATTTGCACGTAAGGAATTTTGAACTCGGGTTCCCGATTTCTTGTTCCGTGTCAATATCCACTGCACCACAACGCACATCCTGTAATAATGGATAGATTTCGAAAATTGCCTGAAAAAATATACCACATTGTGGCATGCTTATGAGCGAAATTTGCTGAATGAAGCTTTTCAGAAACACTCCAGAACTATGCTTAAAGTAATTCAAAACCAATCACGATCGATGGTTTGAGTATACCGGATTCGTTCATCTAGTGTTCACTACCGGTTTTCCATTTTCTCGTCCAAAACTATTAGTATTTTCCGCGTTATAGTTTCCTACGGGTAGTGTTGAATAAATAAAAGTGTATTTTAAATGGCATAAGGGACATGGATTCGCTAAACGTGAAGGAACATTAAAAAACAATTTTAAAAATTTCTAAATCATTCATCTTGTCACAAAAGTTAAAAGGAGTAAAAAAAAACACCTATACCTGCGACAAGGAAGTAGATATCAGTGAGGAAGATAACAGACAATTTTTTATTTATTATATTTAAATCCAAATTTTGGCACCAGGCTGAAAAGTATTGATGAAAGTTTGATTATCACTAAATTTCCTATATCTAACTAATCTGATTCACGACCAATTTATTCTTACCATTGATCTTACAACCGCAAAGAAATCATCAATCAAAATTCAATTCAGAAATATTCTACTAAAACAGTTATAGAATAACGTATCTTAAATGTGGCACAAGGCCGAAAGGAGTGATATCACTATTCAATCGTAATTGTTTTAACGAGACAAGGTTACACACTATTAAAACAGGTTGATGTCTTTGAAAGAAGATAATGTTTTGTTAACCCTCTAGGGCCATTCGTATCATATTTGATACAGTACGAAAACAAGCCTTGAAAGAAATATTTTCCTGAAAAATTTTTTAAGAGAAATATTATATAAATTTCAAATGAAAGCATTAGTGACTGCTCAGTCAATGAATACCAAATGTTTCCTTATAGGGAAATACCAAATATTTCCTTATAGGGAAATACTGTATGAAATATGATACGAATGGCCCTAGAGGGTTAAGATGCTTTTTACGGACAGGTTCACCCTTTACAACGCCCAGTGCCACAAAAGTTAAATGATTACGTTAAAGTGTAATTTAAATGGATAAGAGTGACGAAAAGTGTTAACTCTAGACTTGATAAGATTGTCAGCATCTAGAAAAATATTCACTGAAGAGTCTGTTCCACTTACCAATGTTTCGGCAGAAAAATCTGCTTAAACGGAAATTATTCTCACCAATGAAATACAAAGTGAATGTGAAGGTTTTATCGTACAAATTAAGTGGCATAACGGGCCCTCGTAAAGGGTAAACATAGCGGAACCAAGGAATGTTGTTTTTCCAAGCAATTTCCATGGAAGTAGCGATAAAGCAGTGAGAGTCTCACCACATCCTGACTGTGAAAGAGAGGTTGAGGGCGGAAAATAATTTTTCTGAAACAATGATCCAGAGTCTCTTTTTAACTCTATCAAGTTTAGAAAGTGAGTACTAAGCATCTCCCGCCCAAATATCGCAACTGTATCTAACTCTGACAAAGGTAAAGGATATATAGCAACATATCATCACTGCAGTGATTGAAATAAAAGGTTCGGTAAAAAAATTCCTAACACCTGACGAAAGCAAGAGCGCACAACGTCTGAAACGTCCTAAACATAACTATAAAAACGAGAACAAATGAAAGTATTATCAGTGTGTTGTAAATAACTGCTAGCTAATTCTACCGGCTGAGTTGTCCAACTGTTAGTATTATATTCTGAAGGTTTGTAGATTTATTTTAAAAATTTGGTAATTTTGGTTTATTTCGTTATTTAATTTATTATTTTATAAAATGCAACTTATCTTTCTCGTTTTAACCATTCTTCTTCTTCTTCTATGTACCCTGTCCCTTCAGGACGTAGGCGATCATGGATCTCAACGTCTCCCTATCCCTTGTGGCTCTTAGTATGTTTGCTTCTGTTGCTCCTGGCAACCCCCGTTCTGTCATCCACCTGATCAGGCCCTGCAAATATGTTATCCGCTGCCTTCCCCTGTCTCTCCTTCCTTCTATCTGTCCAGTCAGTATCTGGTTCTCCAGGCTCTCCTTCCTAATTGCATGTCCCAGGAACTTCAGTTGTCTCTTCCTGGTGCTCAGCATCAATTTCCTTTTTGTTGCCATTCTTTCTAACACCTCGTCGTTGCTTGTATGCCCAGTCCACGATATCCGTAGCATCCTTCTGTAGAACCACATTTCGGCCGCTTCCAGTTTGGCCTCATTTTCGATGATATTGTCCAGCATTCACAGCCGTACTGAAGAACTGACATCACGTAGCAGTCTAGCACTCTTTTCTTCGTTTCTATTGAGATTTTCCTGTGTGTTAGTATTTTGCTCATCTTCTGGAACGCGTCCTTTGCCATGCCAATTCGCCTTCGGATGTCCGTGTCGCACTTTCTATCTCCTGTTAGAACACTTCCTAGGTACTTAAATTCTTGTACTTGTTTGATTCTGTTATCCCTCACCTGTATTTGGCATTTTGGGTTGTATCTTTTGCTGATGACCATGCACTCAGTTTTCTTAAAGTTTATTTGTAGTCCCTTCTTGTCACTCTCCACTGCGACTTTCTGTATGAGGTCTTGTAGTTTCCTTTCCGTTTCAGCAATCAGCACTGTATCGTCCGCATATCTTATGTTGTTGAGGTTGTGGCCTCCAATAACAAATCCTGGTGTGTCAACTAGGGTCCTCAGAATATTCTCGCTGTATAGGTTGAACAAATCCGGTGAGAAGACACATCCTTGTCTTACGCTTTTTTCTATCTTTGTGTATCTACTGAGGTCGTTACCTGTCCGTATGCAGGCCGTTTGCTGCCAGTAGAGATTATTGATTATTCTTATGTCTTTGCCGAAAATGTCGAGGTTAACCATTCATCAAAACAAAATAAACTGTTTTCACTACTAAAAAATAAAACAAATATAGATTCATGATATTCGACATAGAGTTCTTACTTGAATATAATAATAATAATAATAATAATAATAATAATAATAATAATAATTTCGTTAATAAAAAATCGCATCTCATCTCACCCCTCGCTTGCAAACATCCATCAAAATAAAATAAAATTTTTTCAGCACTAAAACAGAATGAGTCAAAGAAAGCTTCATAAACTTCTACTTTGAGTTGTTGCTATATTACATGTTTTCTACCCAGTTCATAAAAGCTCTGAAAATCTCTATCTTGAAATAATTAGATAGTGCGTAAATATTTACGTTTAAATGATTGGTAAACAATTATGTTTAAATAACTGGTAAATATTAATGCTCCATCTGGAAGATTAGCCGCATGTGGTTCTTCTAATGAGACTTGAATGTAGATTATAACAAAATCGTCTAGTCGAAGTAGTGTTTTTAACTATTTTTATGCCCGAAAATAAAATATATTGGCTAAAACTTTCGGCATTCAATATGTTACGTGTTGATCATTCGACTGTTAAAATAAAACATTAATATACCTTAATTAGCATGCATATAAAATGGTTCATTTAAATATGATTTTTCGTAGATATCAAAGGTGAATATATACAGAAAGAATATGCAAAATCATTTCACCACGTTTATCTCAGTGTCAAAAAATTATCGAAATTCGCAGTCAGTTTCTGATATTTATTTTGCAGTATTCTGGTAATATTCAAACAATGACGGTTTAACAACGATGTTAACAAGAAGTAGACTGGTTCTACAGATTCATAATTTGTATATTTTACTAGTAATTTTGACAGTTCATTATTTATTCGCATTAGTTTAAAATACTCAGAGATGATGTCACACAGTGTATTTTGTCTCTGTCTGAATCACCAAACAACAAAAGGACGACTAATATATTGTCACAGTCTGTTAATTTGGGAGATCATATTTGTCACGTCTCATGACTACTTAAGCAGAAGTTTTTTTTCCTCGGTACGCTTTCGTTATTTTCCGGAGTAAACTTATTGTCATGAACCAAGTCTGCGCTGCTATTCGATCAATAACTATGGGAGAGTATGCACAAATATTCCAAGGATATTTGGAGCCATTTACCCATTACCCCATTCTGAACCTTATATTGTATACAATCTATCTATCTATCTATCTATCTATCTATCTATCTATCTGTTTTGTGAAGTTATAAGGATCGTACTTTTAAAAATTTTATATTAAATTTATCTATATTCAGAAGGCAGATTTCCGCTATGTCAATCAGCAAAATATTAGATTGGGTATACCGTATAAACTATATGTTGTGGGATCATCCATTTGTCTATGATAATGGACTCGACTTGAGTATACATATGCTCCTGCCATAATGAGACATCATACGAGATCCGTTGGTTAGCGTAAGATACCGGAGTTTCACAGAGAATACCGCGAGAATTAATCATATATATATATATATATATATATATATATATATACCTTACTAATCGTATTTCTGGATTACTAACCTGCGTTCAAGTTTGTATATTTTACGTTTAATATATTATTTTTCTATCTCAAATATATGGTTTGTTTTTCATTATTATTGTGCGGTTCCTCATCCGGCATCTACAACATTATAGTTTGGACAAAAAGAAGAGTTTTCGGAAGACTTACGCAATTGTTTTATGTATAAATATTTTGGAAAGTATTTCAAAAATAAAATCTGGATTTAGAAGGAAGACTGTGGTGGCATATACACTGAACCTATCATAAAAATTCTGGCTGCGGAATTATTAAAACACAGGCTTTAAATAAATCTGTGTATAGAAAAATTATAGCAAATATAGTTTAAAATATAATGGAACTGAACATGGCTGTGCGAGAAATACTTTTTCTCCAACATCAAAACATTTACAAAAAAAAACAAAAAATTAACCTATATACATGAGTATTTTCTTAAATCATGTCATGAATTCGATGCTTTCATATGACGTCAAACAAATCCCTACAGAATTATCTAAATCTCTTGCTGATATTGATGTTTTACAATGGCTTCAAGCGAATGAGAAATATTGATCACCGTGAAGACCATCGTTCTTCAAACCTCATGGAATGGCACTTCAGATTAACAAAGAAAAGCTGTACTTGATAAAAGAAACCCTATGAAAAGTGGTTTTCCAACAGCAACGATAACTAACTTTGGTTGAACACATAACTTGAAGAGACAATGATGACATAATCAAGACGTTGATGTTCCAGTCTATTGTAAACAGAAGCCAAAGAAAAAACATCCCTGATTAAAAAGGGAAAGAGCTATAACAGCTACTGGAGTTGCAAATCATATTTTCATGAAAAACGGTTTTAAATTATAAGAAAACGAGTAATAGTATCATTTATTTATATGTATGCGTTAGTAAGCTCTTGAACAGATTGGTATGGTTAATTTGTAAGCTTAAGTAACACTCTAAAAACCTGATAGCGCGATATTTTTTGGTTGATGAGTTAAGTATAAATTGTGTATGTTTGAAATCCTGCCATAAATTATGCTTATTATGTTGTAAATTTAATAATATATTTACTTTATCCTAGAAATAATGCTCAGTGCTTATCAGAATCTATTATCTAGTATTTCACACTTATAATCTTTAAGCCAAGTATGGATAAATATACATATGCTTTTTTTTTATTTTAATTTACTTTTTGTAAATATGAATACTACAAAAGTAAATTTCATTTTTTTATATTTTAATCATTTCACTCCAATTAATGAAATAATGGTGTCTAGAAGCAGGGGATTATTAAGTGTATTAATGTGAGCATAGACAATAAAAGAAATTAAGAACTAGACGATATCCGTAAAGCAGTGGTGTGAGAAGAGTATACTCCCGTATAGGAATCAGTTCTGCGTTGCCTGTAAGTTGTCCACATGGATATCATCGAGGAAGTGCAGTGGATGCAACGGTCGAAACGACGCGAAAGAAACAACAAAGATGAGGACAATAATCCGAATATAAATAGTATCACAAGAACACGAATTCAGAAAACAGAAGATAACATTACATTTGAGATTTTAAAGACATTGCATTTTAATTTATGAAGATCATATTTAACTACAAAACAAGAAACCGGAAGAAAGTTCAACAATCGAGAAGTGTGAGAATTGATCAGCATATTGTAATCATGATTTAGACAATATTGTATTCTAATGAAACACTCTTAGAATTTTAGCATTTTGTGATTCTAAGATAATTTCTGAAATTTTAAATTTCTCTTCATTTATGAGGAACTATCTTCTAACAGAGACTAAAATTATATGAGAATTGTTTTGATTCCAGTAATTTTTTCATGATTGTTCTGACAGATGTCGGGGCCTAAAAGACAATCAAAGTAGAGTGCTACAGAGTAAAAGGAACAGTTTATTGGGCTGTATGACAGAGAAAACGGTTATTCCTAGACTTGAACAGGTTACAAATTGTAGTGAAAGGAGGTAATTATCCTCTCTAAAGTCCTTTCCACGAAGCAGTGTTTCACAAGAAAGAGCTTCCCGAGTAGAACGTACATATTTCTAATAGAATACTAAGGCTTTTGAGAGTGATTCGCTCCAATTTGCCGGACGGGGTGGATCTTATCCGTGAAGGTAAGAGCTGGTTGAACTAAAGGATGAACACTTCATCGAAATAGCGAAAGAATAGTGTGAGTCTTGCGACATTTCGTCTATGAAAAAGGGATTAATGGGGTGTAACCTATTCCTTAGACACAAAGACGCAGAGATATTTTCAGCTTTATTGAAACTGGAATCTGAAAACAGGGAAAATCTTGGCCTTATACGGCTGCAACACTATTTTTGCTTTTGGAAAAAATGTAATCCTAAGATTAATAAGAAAGAAAATTATTACAATTGGTATTGTTGATTTTGCAGTTTGTTGTCAATAGCGATATTAGTCGGGTTTAGAGTACTTATTGCAAACTTGTAAAATCTGAAAAACACATAGAGTAATTGGAAATCGAAGATAATAAAAATGAAAAATATGTTTTTGCAGCTGGGAGTTTGGGGCTTTGTAGCCGGTTGAAATGAAAAGTAGATGTAGTTAAAACAAGACTGTCATAATTTTTGATGACCCGAGGGCGACGTCACATCTGACCAGTATCAACCCTGACTCTGGTTCCGGTCATCATCGTATTTGGCTTCCGTGACCGGGTCAGCCAGCCAGCCCAGCCGGACGAACGTGTTATACGGCGGCAATGTACCATTTTCGATTTCACATAGCCTTTGTAAAAATATAGGAGGTAAACAAGAGTTAAGTACCTACTGGAGCGGTTCTGGAAAAACTTTTCCCAACATCTTTAATAATGGATCGTATAAAGCAGTTCAACTTGTGTCTGGCTTCATTTTAGGTCCCAAAATGCGCTCAGCGTGTGCCCAGGGAGACCACCGTTTATCGATGTCGGTGAATTTTCTCTGATGATGGAAAGTTACTAATTTAATTTCCGTGGCATTAACTGAGACCAGCGTCAAAGCTGTTAGATTTAAATCAGAGAAGTGATCTGCTACAAATCTCTTGTCACCTAGAGTTTTTTAATTACACCCATTTATTCATCAACGAATATTCACAAATACCAGAGTATATTCTTCAGCGAAACGCTTTGGCCTCGGAGGATTGGCGGTTTTATGCCGTATTTTTCATTCAATGGAAGAAAGAGTCAAAGGAAATAAAAATGAATGCCAACGATAGTGGATAGTTCAAATTGTTTACAAAATGTTAGTAAAATCAGGAACATTTTATCCGTTACTCTACAATTTCAATTTGAATTCATTTTATTCGTTAAGCTATCTGCTAGAATTTCATGTGATATCTGCCCTTTTATATGGCATGGAAATGCTAGATAATCTCCTCCAAGATGAAAGATAAACCCGAAGCAACAGAAATATGGTTCCACAGAAGGATGTTAAGAATATCATTAACCAAACATGTCAGCAACTACGAGGTTTTGCAGAGGATATAAACGAAAATGAAAACTTATACTTAACATTAGAAAAAGACAACAGAATTTTCCAGGGCCCGTAAGGAGGGAGGTGGGCTTGGAGAACATGATTCTCACAGAACGGATACAAAGATTGAGAGACAGAGGAAAAGCAGATGACGGATCAGGGTTTGGAAGCGATGCCAAGAGAAAAAATATAAAGAGCAACAAGGGATACGGGCAAGTTGAAATCTCTGGTCCCACATGTTCGCAGAAGACACGGCATATGAAGAAGAACTTCATTTTAATTCATTTCATATGTTACGGTATAATTTGCTTTTAATTTTAAAAAATATTGTAAAAACAAAGGATACATTGATTCGAAAAATTAGTTTGAAGCAGATTATGACTAATATTACTCGATGAATTTGTACTATTTGTTTTCTGATTAATTGAACCAAGTGAATGACAAAATTATTATTACCGTCGAAAGCTTTTTTTTAATTCTAATTACGTAGATGTTATACGAGGGTAAGTCAAAATTTAGCTACACTTTCCCCATAACAAATTTTTGTGGGGCGTTACTCACTTAACTATAGAGTCTTCCTACAAGTATATTAACTGAGAGTTAATGACTCTCGTGGCTTCACTTCAGCTCAGCACAGTTTGTCTGTCAGTCATTAGAAAGCCAAGCTTATGTTTATTCCGTTCAGCTGTATCTATTTTTGACTTAATATATGTTGTTAACTATAGCACCGTGTTTCGATTTATCATTTATGGGTTATCCCCGGCCCACCTCACATATATTTTGGTCTGTCACATTGCCTTCTGCTCATGTGTGCTTGTAATTAGTATCGTGATCGACGTTTGATCGGCAGTTTTCTTACTGCTGTTAACGTGTAGCCACTTGCAATGTGCACCAAGAAAGGAGAAAAATCCCTGATTAAATCTGCAAAGGACGAAATTCCTCATCGATGATAACTAACTTCGCCGTTACTATCTCTCAACTTTGCTAAATCTTCTCATCCGGGTTGGAGGCTGACAGGCGTCCTTCTGTTTCTTATTGCATCATAATTGTCCGGCCATTTTTAGACTTCTCATTCTAGTCATACACAATTTACACGGTAGTTCACTGTTATGGTTTTGTGTTAAATTTCAAACTGTGACAGTTGAATGCTTGTATGCTCAGTCCATGATATCCGTAGCATCCTTCTGTAGAACCACATTTCGGCCGCTTCCAGTTTTGTCCTCATTTTCGATGATATTGTCCAGCATTCAACTAAAATATAATTATTCATGATTTTTTTTATCATGATGGCAGTTTCTTAATGAGGATGTAAATCAGTAATTTTTAATTTGCGGCTTTTTTTTGTAACGATGAGGTAAGTTGTTTTAACATTTTTGAATAAATAATTTAATTATTTTGTTCTGTTTCAGTGGGGTTGTGTATTTAATTGTAAAGTTTCTGACACATACACACACACACACACACACACACACACACATATATATATATATATATATATATATATATATATATATATATATATGAGAGATAACCAGTAATAAAGAGGAGAACGACAGAGGCAGAAATGTAGAAATACAAATATCAGAAGTGACTAAAACTTTATTCAGTGTGAGTTGCTAGAGCTAAATATGACGATGGTTTGTTTTGTTTCAGACTTTGTTAAAATTATGTATAAAAGGTTTTTAATTAATTTATAGATGCATTTCGTTTTCATACTCACGTTTACAGAAACACTTACCCATTCCGTACACATAAACATACTCGTTCTTATGTACAAGCCTATAAAATATGAGGTCTAAAAAGTAACGGTTGTGCCTTTTGGTCTAAGCATGAATAAACGAGTTGAGTTATCATCCAAGATTATATTGTTCGGACTATATTGAATTTTCTTTCGCTTAGTGAACAAGAAGAGACGAGTGTGGTGGCCTGATATGTCCTAGATATTTCACCACGAAAAAATCTTCCGTCAGTTTCTGGCCGAGAAAAACGTCGACGTTCTAAAATACCTTTTTATTCACCTGATCTACCTCCGTGTGATTTTTCCCTCACCTCAGGGCTATCACCGAGGGAATCCATGTTGAAGGCTTGATGGCCTCAAGGGAATCGTAAAATTGGTGCTAATGGCTTCCAAGAAGACCCCTTCATGCTGTGCATAGAATCATGAAAAAGAAAGACGGAAAATGCATTAGACTTGAGAGACTTTGCACTGGAGGCTCAAATGTGTAGATTTTTTTAAAGAGGGGGTGAGTTGAAAGAAATAATTAGTGCCACCGGTTCTGTTATTTTCAGATCCGCCTTGTATTGGGTATAGCATTCCGCATCCCAAATAAGTTCTTTTCTACTAATTTTTCAAACTTTTCAAAGAGTTTCCAAAAGTTCTACATTTATTGTTAACTCATAGAAATAAAGATGATCTGCCAATTGTTTAATTTTCTTTGTTTCTTTATCGCACGCATTCTTTTGTTTGAAATGCATTCGGTTTGAATCGTTTCACAATTCTTATTTTCTATTACTGAGTGTTTGTCTTATTCCGAAACGCAGAAAGTGAATTCATTTTTTTCTAGGTTTCTTTAGCAATCTTCGTATTTAAAGATGGCAACTTCTTTTACCAATATTTTGGACACATCGGTCTATTATTTTAAAGTAATTCTAGAAAAGATGACATGATATTACTTTTAAAGGCATTTTTAATTATGTTTTCCTCTCTTCTTTTATGATAGCAGTCGAATTTGCTTAGATCAATATTTCCTGCTTATGTAATTCAATAGTATTCTGGAATCGCTTTAGCAAAAGGATCTTCAGAACAATCCTATATTTTTTGAAGTTACCTTTATTGATATATTATTAGTGCCAAGATGGATTACGTTTGATCTTTTTGTTTTAATAAATATAAGATATTTTTAATTTGGGTGTTTTTTGCATTTCAACCACATTTTAATATTATATATATATATATATATATATATATATATATATCTTTAGCCAATATTTTACAAATTTATCTTTCACCAGAACTAATGGTACCAGCTGTTTTGTATAAGTTTGTGTATATTTACAAATTTCTTACTTTCATACGTAATTAAAATTCCCTTCGTTGTAGCAGATATTTTGACATCTGTAATAATATATAGAAGTAACTTAGAAAAGTTTTCAAATTAAATTTCAACCAGTAGAAAGCTCAAGATCCGTTTACTCTTGAGTACTACTGAATAATGTGTGTGATAAGAACGAAAGCGGAGATTGAATCAAATTAGGATTATGAGCAAAACAGGTTACGAATGTACTTCTCAAGTAGGCCTATATTTGGGAGCTTGTTCACCAAAGCAGAATCTCTCTGGCAAAGGTGTATGTTTGAAATTGTATACTCATAAAACGAATACAGAGGATTCGTGGTTGATTTGACTTAGTAGCCATAGCCTGGTGATACTTAACTATAAAGACTGCTTATTGAACTAACGTTCACCATATAAAACAGCTCCAAACCACAAAAAGATGTAGGCTGCTGAACGATGTAGATGATATGAATGTTACCCGCGATAGAAGCAAATAAAGATTATCGGTATAGGGAGAATATACAGCACTTTTTCATGAACATCTTAAGAATTTAGTTTTCTTGCAAGGATCTACCTAAGAATGTGTTCCTCAAATCAGAAATTCTCTGAAAGAGATGTATGAGTAGAACTTCTTCCTCATGAAATAGGGATATACGGGTTATTCGACTTCGAGGAGGCAGAAGCATTCTTTGCTAAACTGATGTAAATGAAGAGCAAAAATTCTCTGAGCAGTTGCCATTGAAATAACAAAAGAATAACAAGAGTATTGCGTATTCACGTCTGTTCCTCAGCCATTCTCTCCCCACCCTCTGATTACTGGACATTTCTCTCTCTCTCTCTCTCTCTCTCTCTCTCTCTCTCTCTCTCTCTCTCTCTCTCTCTCTAACACAATGTTTATTTAATGGTAGCCGATATAAACTGGAAAAATCAGAGCAAATTTGGTATGACTTTAGAAATTTCCTCAACTTTCAGTGGCCTGCACGTGGTAATATTGAATTTTCTGCTAATTTATTCCATCTGCAGGAAAAAAAAAAACTCTGCTATGAGTTCGCCTTTGGAATTCTGTTTCTCATTTTCAGCCGTATGAAAGACACCATCCAGAGAGTTATATTTTAGTATGTGCAATATTCTGTGATAATCGTAGTTTATATTTCTGAGAACCCTTCACTCTAACGACGCAAGATCCTTTACTCTTGGAAATTACTTCTTTCCATCAGATTTCCCTTACTAAATCATATATCTGTTGCAGCAAACTTATTTATTTAATATGCCCATTAATAACAGAGACCCTTCATATATATATATATATATATATATATATATATATATATATATATATATATATATATATATAGTTAGTTTATAAATGAAAACTGAACACGTCATTTGAGTTGGTCATGTGTTGAGTTTTCTTTTATAAACTTCATATTGCTCTGGTTAACACCCATCGATCTCTCTGTATGGATTTAGCAATTAGTATTTTATATTAAGGTAATCTTGTTGGATTATCCTCACCGTTTACGGACTAGCATATATATATATATATATATATATATATATATATATATATATATATATATATGTTTGTATGTATTTTGTTCCGGCTGCAAGTAGTAGTCAACTAAAAATACATCCAGGTCAGCTATAGCACAATATGCTATAAAAAGCATGGAATGTATAGCTATATTGAGTGCAGACTGTTTTTCAATATTGTCTAAGTCGCACTCCTACTATCATCTAAAAGATCTGAATTCCATTTCTGACAGATCTCGCAAGCCTTCTCTCTGTAAGCAGATAAACTGCTTGTTGGGTTTGAATGTAGTTGGACACTAGTTCTTTTGCATACTTTTTCTCTAACTTTCATTATAATTTTTAGTGTATAGAATGTCGTCAAAATTCCGCTTATTCCTTGTTGATATATATATATATATATACATATATATATATATATATATATATATATATATAGAATAAATAGTATAAAGACAGCGTTAGTAAGAATAATTTATTCTCTCTGTTAAATTTATTCTACTATGGCCATTGTTCTATCTATAATATAGAAACACCAATATTTCATCGGCGTAACTGAATAGCTGAATGGAAAAATAATAACGAATATTCTTACTTCAAAAAGAGTTTTATAATGCCACGTCGTACACAAAATTGTATATATATATCACAAATACACATATATATATTATATATATAATCATCCTCAGACAGATCTGTTTTGCTGTATCATATATATATATATATATATATATATATATATATATATATGTATAGAGAGAGAGAGAGAGAGAGAGAGAGAGAGAGAGAGTTGATCCACAAAAACAAATTATAACATCCATGCAAAAATAATGGGAGCGTAAGAAAAGCAATCCTTACTTGCACTATTTCTCGATATAAAAACTGGACTATACTTGACGATTACATTCTGAACAAGAGAACTTATATTACGTTTCTCAAGCCATAGCAAACATAGGATCTAGCTCAAATAGGACCTATTTAAAAACATATATAAAAAAACTACGTACGCAACATACTCATAGAAAATAGACCCTTATAGCCCTATCCACGGGATAATAACGAGGCAAATATCTATATTGTCAAATATGAACACCATGACAACAAGTTGACGTCGATTGGATAATAAATTTAAGCACCTCTATGACTATATATATATATATATATATATATATATATATATATATATATATATATGTCAGGTAAATTCCGATAGAGACAATATCAATGATAAATTTATTTGTTTAATTTAACAGAGTAATCTAATTTAGAAAAAGATTTAGACATTCTACAATTTCCTAGAGAATACAAATTTGTAGCTGATGATAACCTGGAGGCTCGTCATTTATATAAACCTTGCGGCTCGTTATATATATATATAGTCATCAACAGACAGATCTGTTTTGCTGTATCACAGCTCATCAGTACGGTTAGACTCTGATTGCTTTTAACCCAGGATTGACACCCGATCAAATTGCGTATACACTACGACCATAAGTTTGGAACCACTTAGATGTGTTCTCTAAGAGAAAGAAATAAATAATTTTATGTCTTAGAAGAATAAATATAGATATATTTCATTGTTGCTCACAATAACAATAATTAAAACCAAAATTAACTTCTTTAATAGTGGTTTCTTAACTGCTACACAGCCATTAAGCCCAGCAGAAGGAAGTCGTCTGATAACACCAGTAACAGATACTGGATGTTGTTGGGTAAAATTCATTTCAATTGTTAATTCCGGAGCGGCTCTTCTTATATCCTCTCGCTAGATATGATCAAGTGCCTAACCTCTACAATAGATGTTACTCTTGGCCTACTCAGTCGTTAAAGGCAATAATGCATGCCATTTTTTGATAGTCTTATTTTTTTTAGCGATAACACGTTCAGAATATCCTTCTTTCGAAAGAATTTCAATCTGAGCTCTTTTTTCAATGCTAATCTGTTTCTTTGTTGCTATTAATACCGTAGTAATATGGTTTACAAAATTGAATTATACCGTAATTATAAAATCAGTATAATTCTGAATTTTCAGCAAAAACGTGATTACAATAATAGGGGTCAAGTAGCAAACTGAGTAAATGTTTTCTTTAAAGTTGAAAAGAATTTTTTTTTTTCATTTGACATCTGCACAAGGATAACAAAAATACAAACTCGGCGAATTTGATTCTGCTGAAAATGATATTTTATAAACTTTGTGAAAAATATTGTGCTGGGCAGAAACGTATGTTTGGTAGTGTGTGTATATATATATATACAAAACTCATTGATTGCTAATACAATAGGCAAAAGAAAAGCGCTCGGATCTATAGAACATTTAGACCGTTCTGCTACACTTCATGCCCAGAAAAGATAACGCTTATATAAATGTAAATAAAAGTAATTTAAGAACCTTGTCAATCTTCATTAATAAATCTTGTATAAAAAAAGAATTGATGCCCATATGAACACACACTGACACATACACACCCATATATATATATATATATATATATATATATATATATATGTGTGTATGTGTGTGTGTGTGTGTGTGTGTGTGTATTTGTGATCATATTATAAAAATAGGTGTTTATAAATCTAACATGTTTCTACCTGAGATTGATAAATAGAAAATAAGAAAAAATAAAGTCTGCTATTTTACTTTTGTTTTCTTTGCTTTTCATTAGGTAAACAGGATTCAGATGCACTCAACTTGTTAAATAAATGTTCCTATAATTTATGAACTTCTGAATTTAAAGAGAACCGAAGAGTAACTTTGAAAGTAGAGAAATTATTGGATTCCAAGCTCAACTGAAAACCGTACCTATTGCATTATGCATGTAAATTGTATAAACACTGTTTTGTTTAAGATTAAGATGATAATGTATATTCGTAAGCGTGTGTGTGTGTGAGTGTGTGTGTGTGCGTGTGAGTGTGAGTGTGTGTGTCTAGTAAGCTTTATGTTTGGTGTTATTTCACCTGTTGGTTTGCGAAATTATTTTGCGTACATAACGTCTATTTTAGATAACATATGGAAACTAGACAGAAGACCTCAACATGACCACTGTAGAGATTCTTGCAGATGTACTCGGCATCACCTTATGCCACAAGAATAGCAAAATCTTGGATTAACAAAAAACTGATGTGAAAGACATAATCGAGATCAAAACGAAGATTAAGCCTAGATGGTCCTGCCATGGCTTTCGTCCCTGGGACAACAGTTGGACAGAGTGGGCATCACGGCATTGAAAATAAACTGCGACGAAGGAAAATGTGACAAGTTGATCAGATCTGATACATCGACCCCACATATTCCCATATGGCAAGAGATAAGAAATACTGGAGTTTAACCGGGGAGGCGTTCATGTATGAGGACTTTGATAACCCTTGATTTGGGTTTGGATCGTATAATAAGATTTGCAATATTTCTGAGAGAAGTGGGCTCTCTATGGGCAACAATGCATTTAAAGATATACTGACTTTAATTTTTGAATTAACGCTGTATGTTTACTGTCAGCTTTAACATCGGATATGTCACTAACACTTAATGCATTCCCTAATATTCATTAATGTTCGTTGTTGGTGCAGTGGATATCGACTCAAAACGAGAAATCGGGATGCCGTGTTCCAATTCTAGTTGAATTCCTTGCATTCAGTTACGCACAAATGCCATTTTGAAAGGTATTTATCCGTCTCTTCTCACCAGTTATAGCTTAAATAATAGGACATATTGGGTTCGATAGCCTTGGGTGGCAACCGGTCTACCGCAGAAAGCAATGGCAACCTACTGCGGGATATTCTTCTACCCAGTCAGTCATGTCTCTTTCGAGACCTGATCGCCCAAAGCGTGTATCAAGTATGGTACTTAACTGACTGATATTCACCAATGTCCGATATTAATTCTGTATATCATTTCACTGATGATTAATACACTTGAAACTGAATATTTCTATACCATAATTCACAAGACACAAGGCATTAGAACCACTCAATAGAGGGTAAGAGAATGAGGTTTTGGAAGGTAGATACGATTTGACCGGTGTTGTTTAGTACCAGACAAAGGAAAATCTGACAGTGAATTCCAAAAAATCCAAAAGGAGGCTTTTGGAAAATAGTCCCACATGACATCCTGTTAATCATGACATTTGCAATAAATGCATGATGCAATCCACATACTCTCACAGAGAACTTTTTTTTAACATATCGACTTGTATTGACTTTACAAATGATCGACAATCGAGACAATAGTGGATGGGTTTAATAAAAAATCGGATGCAATCATAGATGATAGAATATTTTTAAGGTCTAGCAAGTTTTGTCATAAGCTCCGAAAATAGAATCATATCACTGCACATCACTGCACATCACTGCAAATGACATAATCTGAGAAAAAAAAATAGAAATCGATTGCTCACTGTAACTTCAGTGGGTCTATAACTTATTTCATGGTTAACGAATGGAAATTGAAGCAGTTCTTTCTCTTAATTTGCACAAGGGTGTTGGCGTTTAATAGTATTGAATTAATCTAACACATTTTCGACTAGAGCAAAGATTCTTGTTTCACATGCTAGCCCCTTCTAATCATTCACTTATTTGTACTTTCTTTAAAAGAAAGGCGGTAGCACCTGTGTTAAGATGTTAGCTAAGGGTAAATAATGAACAACAAAACAAAACCAAAACATGAAAAAATATAAAAATACGTTTTTACAGTAAAAAAAAAACAGCAATACATATTTAAAATTCTTAAAATACCTCTTTATAATAAAATTAGCAACAATATATTTTTGAATGAGAAGTACAAATTAGTACATTTTAAAGCGAAATGATCAACAATGTATTTTATCTATAGTTAAAGCCATAAAGTTATGTCTAAAATATTTAGTTTTCAGGATTAAATCATACATGCAGGTTGATGAGTCGTTAAGCAACAACTACCAACCGACCAAACTTGAAGAGAAACAATCTTCATACTATCAGCTGACTATGCTTTTGTGTGTGGTTGTTTTAATTGAAGTGCCAAGTTTCAGTCCCCATTAAGATGGTTATATTCACTTAGCAAAAAATCCTTTGGGAAAGTAAGAATCCACCTATTTTCTTCGAGGTCTGTTAATTATTAAGTTATAATACTAAACCATTGTTATCTCCACAAAACGATCCTTGGAGTCTAAATATTTTATCTGACTTTAAAAAACATGCAAAAGCTTGATGAATGTAGAAACTTAAAAACCTATCAATAGGAGCATGTCTGAATTATTGGTATAGAGATTAAATTACTTAATCTTATTCGGTTAATTTTTTTTTCTATATACTATGTACATACAAAAGGGGTGCAATTATGATTCTTCAAATGTTTCATTTCTTTTGTAAACCGTAGTATATTTCCGTGTATACATAATTACTCTCTCTCTCTCTCTCTCTCTCTTTCACTATCTTTTCTTTTTAATCATATCACACCGAGCAAAGCGGTAACGCCACTGATGTGCAAGGGGCTACATAAGAGTAAAAAGATTAAAGGAGAGTGAAGAGAAGGACAAAACATTTAGAAAGGAGCAAGAGACGGAAGAGAATACAGGTGTGATGACAGTAGCAGAGGCGGAGAGAAAGGAAAGGATATACAGGGTGGTAAAAAAGAACTAGGGTCAAATGGTTAAGAGATGAGTATTGACCTTGCATTTAAATTCATGGAGGTTGTAGCAGAAAGGAAAGCAAGAATAAGGAAGCAAGTTCCACAGGCGGGAAGTGCGAGAAAAGAAACTGAAGGAGTAGTATTTTCGTCTGCATTTGAATGATCTATGTATGAGTGAGACCCAGTTGTCAGTCTGGTTGCACGAGTAAACACATGTTGTCGAGGTACCAGTGATTTAAGTAAGCTGGAGCAGAAGCCATGAAATTATTTATAGAACAGACAAAGGGAGGCCACATCCCGTCGGGGGGAAAGTGACTATAGTCGAGCCGCCAAGTCGGTACCTATCACATTACTGATTTTCCTTTGGAGCCTGTCAAGAACACGGAGATGAACAGCGGGGGCACCTGACCATATATGGCAGCAGTACTCCATACACAGGCGAATGTTTGATTTGTATATATGCAGTATGCTTTCAGGCAGGAAAAACATCCTGGCCCATCACAGTGACCCAACCTTCCTAGCAGTGGTTTTAGCTATTGAATCAATGTAGTGGTTCCACATAAGATCAAAGTGAGGGTAAGGCCAACGAGGTGCAGTGTATTGCTCTCAGGGAGACTCGCTTGGTCCATGCTTATGGGAGGCAGAAGAGGTTGCCTGTGATGAATGACAGACAGCAGCTTGGTCTTAGACGCATTGAAATTTACAAGCCATTTCTTACCCCAGATCACCATAGAATGTAGATCATTCTCAATATCAGCAGTGAGATTATATATATAAGCAATTAGAACCTTAATTTTAGTGGATAATCATATCTGAGTAGACGCTCAGTCTATTTATTAAAGAGTAAATTTATTTTCGTCTGTCGAACTAAATATTCGTGAAAAAGCTGTAAAGATAAATAGGCTCTCTCTTCTAGATTTGAACCTGCGTAGAAGTGGAATGAAAGAGAAAAAGAAAGGGAAAATGTATTAAATGTATTCATAGGTTCTTTCGTATTTAAGTTGGCAATACACTTGATATCAAACGTATATATATATATATATATATATATATATATATATATATATATATATATATAAATATTCTGGATTGTGTAAGAAATAAGAACCGAGTGCAGAAGAATTTACACCTCAAATTCTGAAAAATGTTATAAAAACAAAACATTGCATTAATCACAGCTATGAACTTCGGATCAGTTATGAAAATGGACACTGCGATTCTTGAAATGCATTGTCCTTTTTTATTTTTATAATGACTGTCGATACAGAATCAAAAATAAGTATTAAAAAACCGTGCAAAATGTGCAGCAAATAAATTATATTATTATGTATTGTAGCGGCATTCACCCAGGACGGGTTGAGCCGGCATCCCCAAGAACATTTGAAGCGTCTCTCCCAGCGGCGGCCCACGATCGGCGATCTTGAGCCAGCTCCACTCCGATCTCTGCCCAGTCCCGGTTCCACCTCCGAAATCCCACGACATTTGGGCCCGAGATCGGCTCCATGTCCCCCTTCAGCGTGGCTGCCCACGTCCTCAGCTGACCCCCCGCACGCGGCGCCAGCCCGGCAGGGGCCTCGGGAAGAGGCAGTCGCGAATCAGCTCACCCGGAGGACAGCGCGCAGCATGGCCGAACCAACGCAGTCGACGGAGTCGGAGAGCAGCCGGTATCGGTTGAAGACGGCATGCTTGACGAAGGGTCGATGTCCGCACCCGATCAATCCGCCGGAAACGCAGGATGCGCCGGAGACAGTCATTGTCGAAGACCTCCACCCTCTTGAGGTCCGCTACGCGCACCGGCCACGTCTCGCAGCCATACAGCAAGATGGATCGCACAACAGCTTGGTAGACGCGGCTCTTTGTACGCAGGGCGATCTCCCGCCATGACCAGAGACACTTCTGGAGGCGGTTGAAGGCGGCCCTCGCAAGGTTGATGCGACGCCCGATCTCATCGCCACCCTGGCCGCTCGGGACAAAGGACGAGCCCAGATAGATGAAGTGGTCCACCATCTCCAAGGGTGTTCCGTCGAGCAGGATGGGTTGTTGAGCCTCTGGAGGCAACAGCGCCGTCATCACCTTCGTCTTTGCAGCATTGATGCGCATGCCGACCGCGCACGCGCTGGTATGCACTCGGCTGACGGCCGCCTGCACCTCCTCGATGCTGTCACCAAGAAGGACAATGTCGTCAGCGTACGCCAGGTCGGTCACGGCCAAGTCGCGGCCCACCCGAACCCCAGTGAAGCCTTGAAGGGCGCTCATCAGAATCCAGTCGATAGCGTAGTTGAAGAGCGTCGGGGAGAGCGCGCATCCCTGTCGCACACCAGTGCGGACCTCAAACGCCCCGGTCTCAGCACCGTAAGCACGAACACGTGTCCTCGTCTCCCGGTAGTAGGCCTGAATCAGACGCAGCAGCTTTGGCGGAATGCCATCGTCCCGCATGATAGTCCACAGAGCGCTGCGGTCCACCGAGTCGAAGGCCGCTGCAAAATCGATGAAACAGAGCACCGTCGGTTGTTGGTAAGACCAGCGCGTCTCCAGTATCCGGCGTAGACAAAAGATCTGGTCAGAGCACCCTCTACCCGGACGGAAACCAGCCTGGCTTGGGCGGGTACGGTGGTCGCGAGCGAGTTGGAAGCGCTTCAGTAGCAGGACTGTGAACAGTTTGGCCGAAATATCGATCAGGCTGATTCCGCGGTAGTTGCTACATACTCGTTTGTCGCCTTTTTTGAAGAAGGGGAGAAGCACTGCCTCTCTCCAGTCAGCGGGGACGACCTCTGTGTTCCAGATCTTCATCAGGAGGCGGTGTAACCATGGCACCATCACCTCGGAACAGGTGCTGAATGGTGCGGTACGCCGGGAGTTGGGCAGCGGGGTGAGCTCCCACTGTTCTTATAAAATGACTCCTGATGGCTAGTGTAATTTTACACCTCTGCCGCACAAACTCCCTACCCTGCGTCCACGTCGCGGCACTGGCTCCACTAAACGGGCAAGGGTGTGAAAGCGAGTGTTCGGCGCTTTAAAACCGTTCAATGCTCCCTGCAAATCCAGATCGCGTCTGTTCCGGCATCCGGCGGCCCCTGGTGGCGGTGACCTCTGCGTCTGCGGGTAACCTGCGGCAAGTCCTCGTCGTCACTGCGGGGTAGGGCTGGGGACCCTACCACACCATCCGCTTTTTCTCCTTGAATCATCCCTTATGATTATGGTTATGATTATTAATGTCTCTCACAGTTATACCGACTCAAGCTACGGCGTGCCCGGTAGGCGACGCGCCTGTCCTCAACGGTTTGACGGGGCAGGTGTTAAATCAGCAAGTCAGACTACTTCCACGCAGGCGTTCGTCTTACTTCGCCTGCTGGAATGTGCGCACGCTGCGGGATACTGGAGTGCAAGCTCTAACCATGCGTGCGCTGCACAACTATGGAGTTGAAGTTGCATGCCTCTCAGAGGTCCGCGTCCCTGACTCCGGACACTCCACAATCAAGGTCCCGGGGGTCGACAGGAACTAACTTTCATCTCTACCACAGCGGCGTGTCGGACAACACGGGGCGCCAGGGCGTAGCCATCGCCTTGGCAGAATCGGCAAATGCGGCTCTCTTGGAGTGGGAGCCAATTTCTCCGCGCCACGCCAGGATTCGGCTGAGGGGCCACATCACAAACATCTCCGTGGTGGCCATGTATGCGCCCACCCTTGATGCAGACGATGCCACCAAGGACGCGTTCTACGGCCGGCTCCAGCAGGTCGTCCGAGGGGTTCCTCGCCGCGACATGCTGATTGTCGCGGGTGATTGGAATGCGCGCACGGGGCCAGGCGACGACACATCCAGACATATCCTCGGTCGGTTTGCTTTGGGGACCCGATGTGACAACGGCGACCGCCTCGGCAACTTTGCGGCCGCAAACCGCCTGGTGGTCAGCAACACACGTTTCGACCACCCGCGCAGACACCTGGCGACCTGGAACTCAAACGACGGTCACACGCAGAACCAGATATACTACGTCCTAGTGCGGTCCCGTTGGGCCAGCTGCGTGCTTGACTGTCGGGCGTATAGAGGAGCAGAAACCGGGAGTGCAAACGGCTCCGACCACGTTCTTGTCCGTGCAAAACTTCGTCTTCGCTTGAAGCGTCTTCCTCCGCGGCAACTAGCCCGCCGGTTTGATGTATCAAAACTCAAATCGGTGGTTGCTGAGCCTTTTCGTGTTGAGCTGCGGAACCGTTTTGACGGCCACGTCTTGGACGAGGAGGCACCTCCAGAAGCGGAATGGAGCGCGCTAAAGACAGAGGTTACAAACGCAGCTAAGGCCCATCTGGGCTACACGCGGGGACGATTGATCTGGCCGAACGAGCACGGCGTGCACCACTGACACAATCCACACACTACCGCGAGCTACGGCGCAGAACGGCGCAAGCAGTCCGCAACGACCGCAACGCGTACTGCCGGAGAGTGGCGGAAGAAACGGAACAGGCCTCAGCCAATGGTGATACCAGAAAGCTGTACCGTCTTCTCAACCGGGTCAGCCGTCCATCGCGGGGCGCGAGCGATACTCTCGTCGATGCAGCAGGCAATACGATCGCCGATATGTCAGCCCGGCTTGACAGGTGGCAAGAGCATTTTAGTGCTCTGCTTAACCATGATCCAGCACCAACCCCTGTCCATGCCAGCACATCTGCAGCAACAACGTATGCCTGCAACACGGATCCACCGACGCCAGATGAAGTTCGCGTGGCTCTCTTTCAGCTGAAGAACAACAGGGCCCCCGGTGAAGATGGCCTTCCAGTTGAAATCTTCAGCAATTAAATGGTACTGGACAAGTAAATTCTAAAGAAAACCATAGGTTATTCAAGATGTTAACATTGCACAAATCGTTAAAAAAATGTTTAGAAAGGAAACATCCATTAATGTCGAAGAGAGCTGAAGAAACTACTCGTCTGCTTTTGCTGTTGAGCGTTTTTATAAATTTCAGCCAACAAAATTTGTAAGCATCTTTATAATTATAGACCAAGCAATGATGAACACAAAAGCAACGTTCGGCTCAATATCTATTAAATTTTAATAGATAAATGAAACAACACAACTGAAACTGAAAGTAAAACACTGCGCCTCCTCGGCTTAACTCTCACAACAGACTTCTTCTGCTCTGACGAACTTAAATTCCTGGTGTCCCTAGATGTGAATTTGCACGAGATACTAGATTGGCAACTAGGTCCAACCATTTTACAGTGAAACCGATGAAATGTAAATCGCAATTTCTACTCCAATAGCTTCTTTTCTCGCACTTCCCGCCTGTGGAATTCCCTTCCGCATCCTTGCTTCCCCGACGGCTATAACCTCGAGGAGTTTAAGTGTAAGGTCAATAGACACCTCCTAACACACTAACTCACATCCATTCTCTCCAACTCTCTATGTACCCTATGTACATCCTAACTCGTCTATCGCCCTATGTAACCCCCTGCGCTATAGTGGCAGTGGAATGCCTTGCTTGGGGTGACATGATGAAAAAAAAAGAAGACCTAATGTGGCATGACTATATAGAATCCATAGCTAAGTCCGCTGCTAAGAAATTCGGTTCTCTGTGTAGGGTCAGGAAGTTTTTTTCCCGTCTGAAACAATCCTGCACCTATATAAATCTACCATCCGCCAGTGCATTGAATACTGCTGCCATATCTGGTCCGGTGCTCCTGCTATCCACCTAGGTGTCCTTGAAAAAATCCAAGGCAGAATCTGTAATGTGATAGATCCTGACTTGGCAGCTCGGATACAATCACTTTCTCACCAGCGCAATTTGGCTTCCCGTTGTCTCTTCTATAATTGCTTTCACTGCTTCTGCTCCGATGAACTGAGCTCATTGGTGCCCCCTATATTTAAATTTACTCGAGCCAAAAGATTAGCAACTAGGTCCCACACTTTTACTGCGAAGCCTAAATTGTAATCGCAAATTCTACTCCATCAGCTTCTTTTCTCGCACTTCCCTCCTGTGGAATTCCCTTCTGTATACTTGCTTCCCTAACAGCTATAATCTTTAAGAATTTAAATGTAAAGTCAACAGTCATCTCTTATCTCACTAACCTGCATCCCGTCTCTCATGCTCCTTTCTCTGTCCTCTCAACTCCATATTCCCATCTTTCTCTTACCCACTTTCTGACACCCCCTATAACTTTTCACTCTGTCATAACTTTTCTCATATGTAACCCTTTGCAAAATAGTGGCAATAAAATGCCTTGCTTGGGGCGATATGATTATAAATAAAATTCTATACTATTATAATGTGAATATATAAAATGGGGGATCAATTCTACATTACAATTATTATATAAATTGATCCCTCACTTTATGGCCACAGTCATCCATCTCTTACCCACTTTTTGACACCCGCTATATCCTTTTACTCTTTCTCATAACTTTCTTTCTATGTAACCCCCTGCAAAAGCAGTGGCAATAAAATGCCTTGCATGGGGCCTTATGATCATAAAAAAAATTCTATACTATTATAATGTGGATATATAAAGAGGGAGATCTATTTTGCATTACAATCAATATATAAACTGATCCGTCACATTATGTCCACAGTACTTCTTCTCTTACCCACTTTCTGACAGCACCTATAACCTTGCCCTTTTTCACACGACTTTCCTGATATATACGCCACTGCATAACAGTGGCCGTAAAATGCTTTGCTGGGGGCGATATGATAATACAAAAAAAGTCTATACTATTATAATGTGGGTATAAAGTAGGGGATTAATTCCACATTACAATCAATATATAAACTGATCCCTCACTTTAAGGCAAGAGGCATCCTTTTCTTACTCACTTTCTGACACCAGCTATAACCTGTCACTCTTTCTCATAAATTTCTACCTATGTAACCCTTTGCAAAATAGTGGCAATAAAATGCCTTGCTTGGTGCGATATGATTATTAAAAAAAGTTCTATACTATTATAATGTGGATATATAGTGGGGAATCAGTTCTCCATTAAAACCACTATATAAACTGATCTCTCACTTTATGGCCACAAGCATACTTCTCTTATCCACCTTCTGACACCCCCTATAACCTGTCACTCATTCTCATAATTTTTTCCAATGTAACCGCCTGCAAAACAATGGCAGTAAAATGCCTTGCTTGGGGCGAACTGATTATAAAAAAAAAGATTCTATACTATTATAATGTGGATATAAATTGGACGATCAATTTTACATTACAATCAATATATAAACTTATCCCTCACTTTATGGCCACAGTCATCCTTCTCTTACCCACTGTCTGACACCCACTATAACCTTTCACTCTTTCTCATAACTTTCCTCCTATGTAACCCTCTGCAAAACAGTGGCAATAAAATGCCTTGCTTGGGGCGATATGATTATAAAAAAAAACGTTCTATACTGTGGATATAAAGTGGGGACCAATTCTACATTACATTCAATATATAAACTTATCCCTCACTTTATGGCCACAGTCATCCTTCTCTTACCCACTTCCTGACACCCGTTATAACCTTTCACTCTTTCTCATAACTTTCCTCCTATGTAACCCTCTGCAAAACAGTGGCAGTAAAATGCCTTGCTTGGGGCGATATGATTATAAATAAAATTCTATACTATTATAATGTGAATATATAAAATGGGGGATCAATTCTACATTACAATCAATATATAAACTTATCCCTCACTTTATGGCCACAGTCCTCCTTCTCTTACCCACTTCCTGACACCCGTTATAACCTGTCACTCTTTCTCATAACTTATCCCCCAATTTCTACTTTTACAGCCGCAATATAAAAGATGACGGACAAACTCAAGAGAAAATGTAAATACTTGAAACATTTTCAGGAATTACTTCTGTTATTTAAATTAAATTTCCTCGGAGGCATCGTGATGAAGATTATATTTAAACAAAAATATTTCAATAAACACATCGTCCAAATTTATTTTCTTCCATAGAGGCTAACGGCCCCATTAAGCCCTAAAGCAAGAATTAGCTTAAACCTTAGCTGTGGGAGTTTTTCAGTTAATGATATAAATGCATTACTTAGAATATTATCATAAAGAAGTACGGTGAATCGTAGAAATGATTTGAGGGCCAAGAAACGGGGTAATGTTGATTAAATATAACGTTGAATTTTATAGATTGTATACGGATACTTAAGTTCAATTTAATGGCTACTCATTAGAATCGAATAAAATTGAAATTCAGAAGTAGGTGGAAGTTTCGTAGTATAAATATATTTGGACAAATGTAAATTGTTAAATGATTCCTGAATTCTTCTTTTATGTGCCATGTCTTTTCAGGACGTAGGCGATCATGGCTTTCCACATTTCCCCGTCCCTGGTGGTTCTTTGTACCATGCAACCATCGTTCCGTCATCCATCTGATAAGGCCCTTCAAATATGTTATCATCTGCTTACCTCTGTCTCCATTTCCCTCTATGTGGCCTGTTAGTAACAGGTTCTCCAAGCCTTCCTTCCTCATTGCATGTCCCAAGAACTTTAGTTGTCTCTTCCTGATGCTCTGAATTTATTTCCTTTTCGTCTCCATCCTTTCCAAAACCTTGTCATTGCTCACATGCTCGATCCATGATATTCACAGCATCCTTCTGTAGAACCACAATTCAGTTGTTTCAAGTTTTTCCTTCATCTTCGAAGATATTGTCCAACATTCACTGCCATATTTAAAAACCGACACTTCATAGCAATCCAATACTCCCTTCCTTGTTTCTAGTGTAATTGTCCTGTTTCTTAATACTTTGCTCAACTTCTGGAATGCTTCTTTCACCATGGCAATTCGCCTTCGGATCTAAGTGTCGCATTTTCTGTCTTCTGTTAGAACACATCCTAGGTATTTAAATTTCTGTACCTGCTTGATTTTAGAGTTCCTCACCTGTAATTGATAAGCATGCATTCGGTTTTCTGAATATTTTACAAGTAAATATAGCGAGTAAAAATTGCAGACTCTAAACTATTGCTTTTTATGAGAAATGAATGTATTTTGAAGGTGGTTCCAGTGCTTTTAGGTATACTGGTACTCAGGTTGACCTCAGATCATAAATAAAATTCAGGTATGAAAACCATCGCTAATGATACTGGCAGAACTCTTTAACATCTTCTCCGACGCTAGAAAGAGCCCCCCACACAAGAATATACCATAGCTTTATAGGAGTCAAAATAGAGAAAAATGTATAGTTGCTGTCACATTTCTTGAGGAGCTGAGAAATTCTCACTTTTCCACATTCGTCAAAATCTTGTATGCGTAATTCTTATGACATCCAATTGACCATAAACATTCGACGACTCCACACCATAGGCAAGGGACCTGGCTATGCTTTTACTCACTAGTCTTTGTTACAGGTAGGCGCAGCCTTTTACCTTTGGAAAAAATCTCTTGACCGGCGGTCGAGCGCAAGGGAAATTTAGTCGCCTCAAAATTAGTTCACTCGACCGATTCCATTTTCTTAATAGTCGTCTTACATAAACATAGCGTGAATCGCTGATGGAAAACAAAAAAATGAAATTTTAATTATAATTTCGAACGTGTTAGAAAGGATTAAAAAATCTTTAAAAATAATAACAACAAACTTTGATCTTACCTCTTAATAATATCATAAACATTTCATTGAGAAAAACTTTGTTTTTATTAAGTTTTATATTTTAACATCCTGATATGCGGTTTTTGTTTTGGCAATTGAGTGGAGGTACAAAAATTCGTATTTTTTCTTCTTCTGTTTGACTACAACCTCCATCTCGTATATGATAAAAAATAACAAATCTGATATTTTAACGATTTTCTATTAAAAAATATCTTCTTACTTGTATAATTTGGTTTACGGTGCATGTTGAGTCAAGAATAATATATTTCCAAATGAGTTACTAAAAATCTGTGAGCGTCATTAATCTGGGCGACAGAGACATTTTGACCCCACTCTGGAAGCGTTAATTAAGGGAATGTTTACACTGACCTGGACAATAATAGCGAGACACAATTCAATAAGTTTTTTTTAAGTCATTCTAAGTAACTTGTGAATCTTGAATGGCATACTTTTGGGTTATAAAAGGAATCAGATTTCCTTTTTCTATATTTGAAAGGACACGTTTAATTGCGAGATTTTTAATTGATCGCGGGCGATTAAAGCATTAAACTTGAATCACCCAATTAAGTTGAGTCGATCGGGTGAGTGAAATCTGCAAGGCTTGGTAGGAGTGTTGACACTACGCAAACCACTTTACTCTTCAGGAAAATTAACAACCAGGTACCACACGGGATACACGCTTGGTTGATCATGTCTATTTCGTTCAATGAATGACTAGGCAGAAATACTTTCTACAGTAGTTCCGAACAGATTTCCCCTTCACCACAAAGCATATAATTTTGGTTGATGAATATTTTCCAACTTGCCACACAGTTTCCCCACAGACGCAAGCATCACGTGACTGTCGCTCATTAAATAAAAAAATTCTCTGATCTACATTTTTTAGATCTACAGCTCTGGTTAAAAGTTTTGCAACACCATAAAAATCCGAGTTATCGATAACAAAACACAACTGTTTTTCCTTTAGCATTTTAAAATAATAATTTTAACTTATTTCAGAGTAAAAGAAAATTGTAATGACGTATATTAAATTTTGATGTTAAATTCAATAGTTTATGTGCCTTCCCATATTTTAAAAAACAAGTTTTATTCGCTTTGGCATAAACACAATTAGTGATTTTAAACAGTTAGATCTAATAGAAGTCCAAAATTTTTGTAGGGTAGCTTTAAGTTCACTTCTTGTTGTTGGAGCAGCTTCACGCACCTTTGGTTAAAGGATGGACCATAAATTCTCTCTGGGATTGAGATCAGTGGAATTACCAGACCAGTTTTGGCTAACTCCGAAGTTATTTTCCTTCGTCACAGTTTTTGTTTTATGGCAAGGGGTACCATCATGTTCAAACACCGCATCTCGATCAGGGTAGTGTTCTATCACAAATTGTAGTAGTCCTTGTTCATTGTCGTACCTTTGGGTACAATCACTAATTCTCCGACGCCATGAACAGAAAAACACCCCCAAATATGAACGAGGTCCGGATGCTTGACTGTGGATACCGCGCAATCAGGGTGGGATCTTTCACCGACTCGTCTTCTGACACGAATTGATTCATTGTAGGCGAAGTAGCTGAAAGGTGATTCATCAGAGAAAATCAACTTTTTCCAGTCTTCTACAGTTCAACTTTTATAAATTCGACAGAAACTTAGTCGACCTTTTATATTTTTTCGTGTCAAAAGTGACTTTCTTGCATGATTTTGTGACATCAATCCTTTCGTCAACAAACTCCACCGTACTGTGCGATCTTAAACTTCCATGCCACCGCTGAACCATTCTTTAAGTAACTGCTGACCACTGGTCAATCAGACAAAGTTGCACCAGTCCTCGGTCATCCCGCTCTAAAGACACTTTTGGACAACCACTTCGAACCCCAACTACGATTTTTCCAGTTTTCTTTCACTTCTGGTATAGTCTTGTAACCGTTGGTGCATGAACCTGCTCCTGTTTGGCAATCTGACGACAGCTAAGCCCGGCTTTGTGTAAAGCAACTATTGCAGATCGTTTGGATTCGGAACAATGAGCTTTTCCCATTTAGATCACAATTAGATGAACAGAATGAATAATGTGGTTAAAAAATGAATTATTGTCCAATCTCATCTCTCCTCTTCCATTTTCACTTCACTCTGTCTGCCAAATATGAGATTAAAAAATACGGTCCAACCTGTACGCTCTTCTTTTTTCTTCTCCCCAGAAAAATGTTCCTTCTCATTTCATAGAGTCGAGAACTCGCCCATCACTTAAAATTTGCATAAGCAAATTTAACACATCTTATTTATTGATTATTCATGGTTTCACTCACTTTCGGTATACAAAAAAAATCTGAAACTATACTTCTACATCGTGTTGCAAAACTTTTGGCCCGAGCTGTACTAGTTGAGAATTCTACTCAAATATGAGGATCAGTTACCTAAATAGATACAAACTGCCAGTTTAATAAAATAGTCTATTATTTCGGCAAAATTATTCGTAGCTGAGTCGATATAATCACGACAGATTTAGCAACGGGTCCAAGAATCCAGGGAGATTAAGGCTCAAATCATGTCGGAGAACACACATATTCTTTAATAAAATTTCTCGCATATTCAGGACGTTAGAAGAAAATAAATCAATATACTGCTTGATAAAAAATAGAGATTATGCTGAAATATCAGTATCAAATAGATAAAGTTTAAACTGAAAAAATTTCGGTAAATCCAAAAAAAACCCAAAAAACAATCACTACTTATTTAGAAATTATTTTCAGAGAATATATAAAATTTCGAAAATCTATGATCTGAAGGATTTGCTTACAAATAAATCATATATGAGCAGCTAAAGTTATTCGTGGCTGGGTCAATGTAAGTGCGCCAGAGTTAAAGTCGAGCCCAATACCACTAGTAGACGCAAGTTCAAATCATGCTGTGACCTCATATTTTCTTTAATAAATCTTTCGAATATTAAGTTCGATAAATAAACTGTGTTTCAAGAAAAAAGACTTGAATATCGTCAAAAATAAATTTAAACCTTATTCTCATTTTCACTTTATATATATATATATATATATATATATATATATATATATATATATATATAAGTGAAAATAAGAATAAAGTTTAAATCAATTTTAATGTTAAACATTTTATTACTTTTTCTCTATAGTCTTATACTGTGGATCATTTACTAATATTTATATTAAACATATATATTGTCGAACATATGTACTGATATAATAGAACTATTTTATCCTATATAACGTACATACATATTTAAACGTGTGTGTAATTTCTATATGAGAAGACGCATTTTATCAGTGAATAGTACAGACTAATGGAAAGCCGATTCCTTAGAACACATCCTCTGGCATTTTAAGAATCACCGTTGCATTCTGTAATATAATAGCAAAATTTCCCTGTGTTTTGGAACAAGGTAGCATTGAAGCGATCTCATCGATACCGTTCTGTTAACGTGACACGGGGACATTTTTCACCTAAAGACCAAGTGAGGCCGAACTATTGTAGGCTTCCGCTGCGCAAATCTACGACATATGTAACGTTCTCAAAGAGGGATGCTGCGATAAAGAAGGAAGAAAGGACATCTTGAATTAGGGATAAAACCCCTGGCTTTTATATTTCTTCTAACGCTTTTATTTGTGATGTTTTGAATTCTGGTTCCGTGTTGCGTTGTTACTTAGTGAAGAGAGTTCTATGGTACGTCTGAGTTGCAAATGGACGGATATTGGCGAGGGGCTTCCGAAAATGCTTATGGAGGCACTTTTTGTCCTTTTGCATAAATCAAATCCTTCGCATTTTAACATGCAACTATCTCAAATGTATGTTACCGGCGTTGCTAGTTGTTTAACTTATTTAGGTACAAGGGTACGCAGCATGTGGTCTTCATTTACATCAGAAATTAATATAGATTTTATTTTACTGACAAAATTGAAACGCGTCATTTTCAAATTAATAATCACATTTAATCGAACCTACTCAGTTCACTTTAAAAGTTGACGCGTTTGGACTTCTGTGATTTGGCTGAGTTTGTGGGGTCATGTAAAATGTTTTTGGAAAAGCACAGGGAAAAATCATTTAACGTGTTTTTTACAAATAAGAAGAGAATTTTAGACACAAGTTCTATATTGCTCCGATATGATTCACAAAATTTCATCAGTTCTTTGAGTGTCATATCCTCCATGCACTTTCCTCTTATTCTGACTTTAAGAGTAATTTTGCTACTATTTTCCTTAAAAAGTTTCGTTACATACGTAGTTCGTTTTATTCTCAACGTCCTCATGTAGAACTACATATCTAATAAGATCTGTTGTTTACTTTCAGTAGCTGTGATCAGCACAGGGTTATCTACTTAGCCTGTATTCTTCAGATTTATACATAATACATACTAACTATATCTTTAACTTAATGATATTCAATAGGTTGAATAAATCCGGCGAGAACTCACATCTAATATTTGTGCTCACCTTCTCAGTTCCTTTTTTATCAACTTGAAGGCGGACAGTATTATAGACATATATATTCTGGATTATTCAAACATCCTTTCTAAATGGGATGTAGTTGTTCTTGCATTTTTAATTGATCTTTGTGTAATTTTTTTTAATCATATCACCCCAAGCAAGGCGAAAACGCCACTGATGTGCAGGGGGCTACGTAAGAGTGAAAAGATTGGAAAAGAGAAAAACCGGAAACCACATCCTAAACAGGAAACAAGGGATGAGCCTCTTCACCTGTTCAATAGATGTGGGTGGAGTGTGAAATAACGTCTAATTGCTTAAGTTATTCTTTTTCTTCTATATGCTATGTCTCTTCACGATGCAGGAATTCATGGCCCTCTAATTTTTCTATCTTTTGTCACTTTTAATAAACCTTTTCCTGTTATCCCATTTAATTCCTGTTCCAGCGTTAACCTACTCAGGCCTATCAAGTATATAATACGTTAATTTCACTTGTCTCTCTTTTTTTCCATCGGTCCCGTAAAGATCAGGTTCTCCAACCCCGCCTGACTTATTAAATATCCTAAACTAACCAGCTGTCAGTTTCCTTCTTGCGTCCATCCCCGAAAAAACTCCGTCGTTGCTCACGTGTTCCGTCCGTGGTATCCTCAGGATCCTTCTGTATAACCACATCTCGGTTGCTTCAAATCTTACGTTCATCTTCACTTTCTAAATGAAAGACAGATATCACATAACAATTCAGTAAACTCTTCTTTTTTTACGATCTCTTGTTTCCGGTCATTTAATACTCTCGTCAGCTTCTGGAATTTATCCCTGGTCATACAACTACACTTTTAGATCTCTGTACCGCACTTTACTTCTTCTGTTAGAATTTAAATTGCGCCATTGTTTGATTTTAGTATTTTAGTATAATAAACATTTAGGGGACTCCAACGAAGAAAATAAAACTTAGACGAAAGTACGAAAGTCACATTTTCTGGAAACAGTTTTAATAGCGGACAAAATCTTCACCTTCTATGTGCCATGTTCTTTCAAGACGTAGGCGATCATGCTTTCCAAATCTCTCTGTCCCTGGTGGCTCTTAGCACGCTTTCTCCTGCTGCATCCTGCAACCCTCGTTCCGACATCCACATGATTAAGTCCTTATGTTAATTATGTTATCCACTGCTTTCCCCTGTCTCGTTTTCCTTCTATCTGGCTTGTTAGTAACAGGTTCTCCAAGATTTCCTTCCTCATTGAATGCATAAGGAACTTTAGTTGTCTCTTCCTGATGCTCAGTATTAATTTCATTTTCGTCTCCATCCTTTCCAAAACCTCGTCATTGCTGATATGCTCGGTCTATGATATCCGCAGCATCCTTCTGTAGAACCACATTTCAGCTGCTTTAAGTTTTTCCTTCATCTTGGAAGATATTGTGCAACATTCACAGCCATATGGAAGAACCGACATCAAACAGAAATCCAGTACTCTCCTCTTTGTTTCTAGTGAAATTGTCCTGTTTCTTAATACTTTGCTCAACTTCTGGAATGCTCTTTCGTCATACCAATTCGCCTTCGGATCTCAGTGTCGCACTTTCTGTCTTCTGTTATAACACCTCCTAGGTATTTAAATTTCTGTATCAGCTTGATTTTAGAGTCTCTCACCTGTACTTTGCATTTTGTGCTGACCTTTTTGCTGAGGACCATGCATTCGGTTTTCTTGCAGTTTATTTGTATTCTTTTGTCACTCTCTTCAGCTACCTTCTGTAGGAGGTTTTGTAGTTTTCTTTCTGTGTCTGCTATCAGCACTGTATCATCTGCGTATCTTATATTGTTTAAATTGTGGCATTCACTGACGAATAACTTCTACGGCTGTCAGAATAGTCTCGCTGATTAAATTGAATAAATCCGGTGACAAGAAGCATACTTGTCGTACGCCTCTTTCAATCTTAGTATAATTCATAAATTCGTTACCTGTCGGTATCCAGGCAGTTTACGCAAGACTAAAATCTGAAAAAGCTTTCGAATAGCAAAAATGTTATAAGGTAATCTTTGTTTAATTTAAACGAGAATTAGGAAGGACGCAGGAGAGTAATGAATAACCAGAAATCTAGGAATGGAAAACAAAGAGGAAGTGTTTTATTAAATACATACACAGAATGAAAGAAGACTGAATAATCAACTATCTTTCAAATGGTGATTTTCCAAGCGCAACTTAGATGCGGCAGAATGCTGAAAATATAGGGGAAACAGTTAGAATTAAAAATGCTACTCAATAGTAATTATTCTAGTGAGATAAGCTAGCTAACCATTATACCACCTTTATGCACACAACTAGTCCTCAAATTCTACTCAGATGTGGCTACTTATCATTTATCTAGAGGATCAGCCCATTTTCACAACAGTAGGGAGGAGATGGAAGTACGCTAAATCCTACTTTACAACAGTTATAAACAAAGAAACCTGTGCTAGATTGCTATAGAAAATTCGACCTCAAAAATCCGGCAGTTAATGGTAGATATTCTTCCCATTGATGAAGAGGAAATTGGAGGCAACTGAAAGGTGGTTTTTACAGAAGGATACTGAGAATTTCCTGGGTAGAGAGAATATGCAGCATGGAAAATATTAAAAAATGCCAGCAAACACACCCAGAATCCGAAATGGGCAGATTAAGTTTCTTGGACAAATAATGAGGAAAGAAATTTCGGAGAACGTAACGCTCACAAGTCATAATGAAACCAAGATATATACGGGAAAGTTGTCCCACCGCACAGACGTGATTGTGTGAATAGTTGGAGAAATAAAGTGTTAGACTTAGAAATGTTGAAGAGCAAGGGTTAAAGTTAACAAAAAAAATTAACAAGGGATAGAACATTTTGGAAACTATGATTGTCCATGTCGCGAACGGACGAGGAATAGAGAAAAAGAAAAAAATGATAATTGTGCAGTAGATTAAGTAACTTATCTTCGTTCAGCTGGAATATATATTGGCCAAAAATGGAAAAAATATCACTTTAGGTAGAATATACAAAACAATTTTGAGGTCACTGAATTTGATTATTTTATGTTTTCTTTCCCTAAAGGATAATCGTGCAATAACCTTCCTTAGGAAAATATAAATAATATGAATTTCTAAAGTATATTTTATTTTAATATTATAAACTCAAATAAAAGATTGATTACGATTTACTACTTTTGGCATTTGTATACAGGTAATCCATATTTCGAAATAGACAGAGATAAAGAATTTTCATAGTATAACTATGTCTAGGCTTACACCTTATTAATGATTCTTACATGAAAAACATTTTATATAAGTTTTGGTTTAATTTAGTCACATATCACTTTTGATGATGATGGTGATAGAGGCCAACGTAATGTTCTCATATTATAACAGTTCGTAATTAAGTACGTAATGTAATATAGATGATAAAGCATATATAATTATCAGGTTTTCTTCATTAGACAAAGGACATTTTGCCGGGACAGACCTTTGCTGGACCTCAGGTACAACCAACGTGACGAGACAATTGACCCTTGCGATGACCGGTTCATTTGTATAAAAGAAAGAAACTAAGAGTTCCTTTTTCCCTGACAACAGAAAAAGATTACTTGTCTGGTCAATTAATGCCAGACTGCAAGTATTTTTTATTGAATGACTTTTCGGGAAAATAAAAGTTCACATGATTTAGTTTCTTAATTTAATCCTGCGGACGATAAAATGGCTGAAAAGATGCTTGCTAAGTGGAAGTCGCATGAAATGCAATCATTTACCGGCTTTAATAGGAAATTTGATCACGCTAAATAATTATCCGTCACGATTTATCTCTTGACAATTGTCTTTTTTTCATATAATAAATTCCATGAATGCAGCAAGGTATCGAAAAATTTTATGAGATTTTTAAGTGCAACCCTAGAAAAGATACAAATAATTAAATATAAAAGAATTACGTATAATAAAGTCTCTTATTACACCAAATGTTATTTTAGTGCCTACATTAAAGTTGCCAAGTCTGTGTAATAAATACAACTGGCATAATTTTTAAAAAGTCCGACTGAAGAATCACTTTGTCTATAAAGATAAGGGTTGGAGGTTCGATTCTTCTAGGGTGCAAATATTTTTCTTAGAAGGATTTTTCAATTTAAATATCTATTATTTTAGTGAATTAAAAGTCAAAAATATTTGCTGGAATCAAAGAAGAGAGTACTAGATTGTTATGTGATATATGTCCATTAATATGGCAGCGAAAGCTAGACAATCTCATCAAAGATAAAGGAAATATTTGAAAAAACCGAAATGTGGTTCTACAGAAGGATGCTGAGGATACAATGGACGGAACACTTGAGCACCGACGAGGTTTCGCTGAGGATGGAGACAAGAAAGAAACTAATACTTAACAACAAGAAAAGACAGCTGAGGTTTTTGAGACGTAACGGGTTCGAATTCCAGTTGAATTCCTTGAATTGACTTACACGTAAATACCTTTGGAAAGGTATAAATCCGTCTCTTTCCTCCAGTTATGGGTTAAATTCTTTAGCCTTGACTGGCAAACTGCCTACCGCAGAATTTAATGGCCAACTACAGCGGGATAATCATCTGGCCAGTCAGTCATGTCACTATCGAGACATGATCACCCAAGCGTGTATCAGGTATTGCACTTAACTGACTGAATGAATGAAGAAGAAGGGCTAGAGAGAACCTGATCATCACGTAAAACAACATTTATAAGTATTATTATAGATAGGTCTACGTTTACAAATATTTTTAAAAATCTGTCGCTTTCTGCGTCAATCTCTCCAGAAACCCTCCTCGCGAAAACGCTTCTAGTTTAAATTTTAAAATCATTTGTTTTTGATGAAAGGCCGAGGACGGTCTGAAATATCAAATATAATAATAGAAATAAATAAATACTGTCAAAAAAATACATTTTTAAACTTACAACTTTTTAGTAGTTTTTCCTATATATATATATATATATATATATATATATATCTGGTGAAGATACCAGCACTTTTACAATTCTGAGTTTTTCGGTATTTACATTTTAAGTAAGATTTTCAATACAAATATACTTAAATTAAATTATAGTTGTATGAATAATCTGGGAAAAAAAATAAAAAAATATTTTAAATAAATGTTTAAACATAAATTAACCATTTAGAAAATAATAAATGTAACTGTAGAAACCCTATAGATTGTCATTTAGAAAACAGGTACCTTACAGAATCAATTGTCTATCAATGTAAAGTTTCTTCCGTGGAAAACCCTAGTATGTAAAGATTTATGTGGGTAGTACTAAATATTCCCTGAGAAAAACAAAAAACGATTAAAATTATTTTCTAAAGGAAACAAATGTAACACCAATATTAAAATAGTAAATTTCAAAAAACAGTAAGTCTTTAAGCAACCCATGCCAATTGTGTGTATATGAGAAACTATATATTAGGCAATTTCTTAAGAATTAAAATCTATTAAATAAACGTAATGAAAGAAATGTCATATGTAAACATTGCAAAAGGTTCACCTTAGAATATGGTTAAAAATATTCTTCTAAAAAAAACTGATTATTAATTTGCATGTATCTAATAAGTTGTTTTATAAAAAAATAAATAAATAGATATTAAATTAATTAAACTGATATTTAATATTTGAATGATTAAATAGATATTTCTAAGATTGTATTATGATATTAAGAATTGTATTAAAATATAATAATAATATAATGAATTTTATGTAAAAAGAATCAAATTAATTTAAATTTCATTTAATAAATAAAAAATATAAAGATTTGTTATTCATAAATTAGAAGTTTTGAAAAATTAAAATAAAATGCATTCAGAATGGAAATGAAATTATTATAATTATACTCAAAAGTCACTTTAATTAGATAAAAAAAAAATTAATATTTTCTTTATTTCTTCATTTCATATATTGTTTGCTTTTTGTTTTAGAAAATGTTGAGATGTAGAGAAAACTAAAAAGAAATATTTTTAACAATGATTGATACATATATGGTCGAGACAGGGTTTTTAAAATAAGTTGACACTTTGGCCGTTAAGTTTAACAGAAGAAATCGTGTATTCACCAAAAATATAAACATATTTTTCAAATTTAAAGTGAATCGCTATGATGATTACTTTCATTAAACACACAAAAATGTTCATGTCTTCTCAGATCTATAAATAACAAATGTATTGTTTCTTATATCTAAAAGAAAATCTTTTTTACAACTATGATCTTACACTGCCTGATGACGGGATAGAAATCTCGAAACATAGAAATTTCCGTGAAGTAAAGCAATTAAAAACCAAATTTAATTATATATATATATATATATATATATATATATATATATATATATATATATATATATTGTAATGGTTGTTACAATGGTTTAGAAATTCATAGCATCACTACACAAAAATTTTCGCGTTTCGAAGCATCTATGTGTGCTTCTCATCGGGTGATAAGTTGAAATGAAAATTAAATGGTGAAAACGGTTTATTTATGGTGATATGATGTTTAAGTGAATGTGGAGTGGTAGCTTATTCTGATTTAGTAGGCCATATTGTAGCCTTAGAGTTATAGCTTTGGGTTAGGAGAGGTAGCTTAATTTAAGACAGGTTCCTTATTTATTTTGTCTGGATATTTCTTATATTGGGATTTATGTTTTTTTTGAGGAATGGTAGACATTTTTTGTTTATTTTACTGCTATCTAAGTGTGATGGGAGTGCCGCCGCTGTTAATGAGAACGATGTAAGTAGAAAATATATATATTATAAAAATTTTAACAAAACAACCAACAGGCTAATGTGGAGATTTTTTTTAATCGTGTCACCCCAAGCAAGGCATTCTACTGCCACTATAACGCAGGGGGTTACATAGAGGGATTGGGTATAGGAAATGTCAGAAGGAGGGTGATAGACGACTTAGGATGTACATAGGGAGAGAGTTGGAGAGAGTGGGTGTAAGTTAGTGTGTTAGGAGGTGTCTATTGACCTTACATTTAAACTCCTGGAGGTTGTAGCCATCGGGGAAGCATGCGGTAGGGAATTCCAAAGGCGGGAAGTGCGAGGAAAGAAGCTGTTGGAATAGAAATTGCCGTTACATTTCATCGGTAAAAGGGTGGGACCTAGTTGCCAATCTGGTATCTCGTGCAAATTCACATCTAGGGGGCACCAGTGATTTAAGTTCTTCAGAGCAGAAGCCATGAAAGTATTTATAGAAGAGGTACATGGAAACCACGTCACGCTGGCGAGAGAGATACTGCAGGCGGTCAGCCAAGTCGGTATCAATCACATTACAGATTCTTCGCTGTATTTTGTCAACAACCCCGAGGAGAATAGAAGGGGCACCCGACCAGATTTGGCAGCAGTACTCAATACACGGGCGGATGGTGGATTTATATAATTGCAGGATAGATTCAGGCGGAAAGAATTTCCGGGCCCTGCACAGAGAGCCGACTTTCATAGCTGCGGATTTAGCAATGGATTCGACGTAGTCATTCCACTTGAGGTCCGCTGAGAGTGTCAGGCCAAGCAGGCGTAGTCATTTACTCTCTGGGAGGCAAGCCTGTTCCATGCTAATGGGAGGGATGTGCGGTTGTCTGTGGTGGTTAATTGACAGCAGCTTTGTTTTGAAAGAATTGAGTTTTACGAACCATTTCTTACTC
>JBBBDQ010029005.1:92500-105000 GCA_037127315.1 Ascarosepion bandense
CGTCCGATCAGCGAAGTTAAACAACATCGAGCCTGGTCAGTACTTAAATTGGTGACCATTTGGGAATACCAGGTGCTGTAAAAGTAAAGACCAAGAATGGTTCACCGGTCCTCCAGGTTTGAGGGTTGGGTGCAGGGCTAACAACCCTGTCCCGTAAAAAACAGTTTGTTACAGAAACAGCAACAAAATGGTGCTACCCTATGCACCATCTGGGTGTGATGGATAAATGATGATGATGGAAAATGTGTGATTTAGTTAAAAAACTGACGGCGGAATACTCAACTGGAATATTTGTTAAGCTAAAGTCAAATAATTGCATTTGGAAAGCATCTGAAGCATTAACGAGGGCTCTGTATCAGTTGTGATGCCATGCGAAGCAAAAATGCGCACACCACTTAATGGATGGTGGTGGGTATTTTCGAGCTTATTGATGGATCATTGACAATTTTCTATTTGGTTAGACGACACTATTAGTCGTCAATTTGCATCTAATTCCACATGCATACTCAGCTAAATACGTCTCGCTGCATTAATATAGATAGGATGGGAAGGATATATTTACGTTTACACTGAAAAGCAGATTAATTCTTTGTCAAATGGTGGAGTCAGAAAATACATAGATTAGGTTTTCAAAGGTCGCTGAAGATAAATCAAAGCAGAAGATGCTTTATAAGTTCGAATTTGTTTTCCAGTGTTTCAATGGACGATCATATACCAGAAATCAACTCTACAGAGATAAGAATAATTTTAATTCAAAAATAAAGTTTATTGGCGTCAGATTTATTTAGTTAAACAATATAAGTGATTAAATTTGTTGCATTTTAAAGTATGTGTATACATCTGTTTTTACGTTGTTCAATAAATTTACGTAAAATGATCATCTGTCATATACACATCTTTATATATATATATAAATATATATATTTAGTCATTCGCAAACAGATCTGTTTCGCTGTATCAAAGCTCATTAGTACGGTTAGACAGCCGAATTTTTTTCGCCCAGCATTGAAACCCGACCGAATTGGCGTCAGTCGGCGATTCTACCTCTGAGCTATGGGCTCTTGGTAGAAAGAGGCAGACTTTTTCGCTTGTATATTATCATTATACACACCCAATAACTGAGAGTGTTCTAATTCAATGCTGAATGAACGATGCGTAGATGCCAGAGTAGCTACTGTTTTTCAAAGTCTACCATTCTTTCAGAGTGCGCAATCAGAGTGTGAGAGCGTATATATATATATATATATATATATATATATATATATGTATGTACTATCCTTGGTCTATAGGACGACTAGTAGTTTCATGCATAATGCAATTATCGTGTTCATATTTCTAAATTTGATTCTTTATTTCAGGTTCTCGCATTGTTTGAAGTCCTTATAAATTATGAATCTGGGGTGCAATTGTAATTTATTAATTCTAACATTTAGGTTGGTTTATATCGAAACCTAAGCATGAAACTGAAAAGCAAAATCGTAGAGGTTATAAGAAAGGAAATTGAGCAAATATAATGTCAGATTTTGGAAGCAAATTTAAAAAGGGCCACAATATTTATTCATATACTAAAATCAGCTAGACCGAATATTCAATATGGCATTTTAAAAACAAACGAATATAATTAGTAACTCTTCAAATTAAATCGCATGGACTATCGCATAAAAGCAAGGATCATATCATTCCAGTAAGATTACGCGAAAAATATTTCCAATTGTCATTGATATATATATATATATATATATATATATATATATATATATATATATATATATATATATATCCTGTAAAAACTAAAATCTGTAACGTGTTCAACGATATCTGGTCTTTGTGCCTGAGTGAAAAGCTGCACATTCTAAGGTTTCCTACAAATGGCGAACAATTGAACCGTAGGGATGAATTAACAGCTTTATATAGGCATTTTTTTTCGTTAAAATATAAATAAATTTAAATTACATTTTAAAATTATTTACCTATTTTAAGTATTATGTAGCCCCACTAAATGCTTTACACAGACAAAACATTCTCTACAAAATTTAAGTAATATCAATGTTTCATCCACAAAATAAAAAAATGAATATTATATTAATACACTAAAAAAATACAATCCTAATATGTTATTATAACTCATGTATTCATAGATAGTAGTCAAATAAATATTGTCTACCCATTTACAAAATCTAAGATCCCACTATGCAATTTACCCAGACAAAACTAAAACGTGACCTGTCCAGGGCTAAACCACCTTGCCTCTCTCTCCTAATCCAAATGTGTATCTCTATGGTTACAAATAGCCGATGAACGAGTTTAGACAAACTAAATTCCAATCCCCTACTACAACCACTTACACCTCACATTCCCAAAAATAAATCGTTTCCACCATTTATCTTTAGTTACACATATCACCCGAAGAAGAACAGTTCTGCCACGAAATATGAAATTTTTGTGCATTGATACTAATCTTATATAAACCATTGTAACAATTATTGCACTCTATATATATATATATATATATATATAATAAAAAGTTTTTGATTTAAAAAAAAAAAAAAAATTTTTGATTTAAAAAAAAAAAAAAATCAAAAACTTTTTATTATACATAGTAAGACAGTATACGTTAATATGTTATATATATATATATATATATATATATATATATATATATATATATATTTAATTAATGTAATTTTATTTGATTTACTCAACAAATGCTTTAACAAGAAAATAATATACTTGTTAGAAAATAAATTTAATAGTTAGTATAATAGCCTTTTGCTTTGAACACAGCCTTCATTCTGTCAGGCATTGACATCACAAGCTTCATCAATGTATCTAATTGTATCTCCTGCCAAGCATCTTGTATTTATTCCTAAAGTGTGTCTTGCGAAGGAACATTAGATTTATCAATTTTTTATCCAAAATATCCCATAGATGTTCAATAGTATTGAGGTCAGGGCTCAGTGGTGGCCAATTCAAATTCCGAATCCTTCCTTTCTGTTCCTTTTTAGTTAAATAATTCTTACAAAATTTTGGCTTTTCATCATGTATTTGAATTCCACTGAGGTTTTAAGGAAAATCACCCCTGTCCTAATACTTTTGCACACTACCTGTAGTGTGCAAAAGTGTTACGACACGAGTGATTTAAACTTTATTTTGATGCCTCATAAAAGATAAAATAGTTCATGTCCTAAGACTTTTGTACAGTACTGTATAAATATATATATATAGGTGGAGACTTAAAGGGCAACGTTAGAGATAAACTAAAATATATCTTGGCCTTCCACATATCTCTATCCCTTGGACATCTTACCACACTTTCTCTTTTTAATCTTACTTAACAATCCTAAACTTATCACTCTTTACTAATCTTCTCACAAACTATGTTGTTAATCTACTCTCAGTCAGTTAAGTGCCATGCGTGATACACGCCTGGACGATCATGTCTCGAAAGAGATAAGCGTGACTAAACTGAAGGTTTTCCCGCAATAGAATGTCATTACTTCTTGCCGTAAACTGCTTGCCAACCAATACTATAAAACTCAACCTGCCCTGTTATTTAATCCACAGCTGGAGGGAGAAGAGACATATTATTACCTTTCCCAAGTTTATTTTCCTGCCGACTTTATCACTTTTTACTAATCGTCTCACAAAATATGTTGTTAAGCTACTGTCAGTCAGTTAAGTGCCATGATTGATACACGCTTGGACGATCATGTCTCGAATAGGATAAAAGTGATTAAACAGTAGGTGTTCCCGCAGTAGAATTTCATTACTTTCTACCGTAGGCTGCTTGCCAACCAAGGCTATTGAACCCAACCTGCTATTTAATCCACAGCTGGAGGGAGAAGAGACAAATTATTACATCTTCTAAGTTTATTTCCGCGTGAGTGAATGCAATGAATTGAAATAGAATTCGAACTCGGCTATCCAGGTTCTCGTTCCGAGCTTATATCTACTGCACCACACCGCACATCCCAATCTACTGTAGCGGTTTGATTTTACGTCCCTTTCCGCCAATTCTACAACATGAGCAGTTTCCAGACTGACTCATCGTATCCGCGTCTCAAGTACAGGTCCAAACGTATTCATTCACGCTACAGTCGTTCGGAAAGTAAGTTGTTACACCTCATATATTTCAGCACGTGAGAAATTATTCATTCGATTTAAAATAGATAAATGAATATTTGTTGTTACTGTTACATATTAATCTATCCCCAAATGACAATACCTACTATACTAGTCAGATCTTTAACTACCCAAAATGGGCGGAGGCGGGCGGAAAATGATAACAATGATGGATTGACTTTGATCTAGACAGTATGGTTGCAAACATAGGAGAGTGATGACACCTCGCCGATTTCAGATTCCCTTGGGAGAAACGGTCAGCGTGTGTTGATGGGTCTGCCAAATTGTTGACATCTTTACTCTGTATCACGTTCTCTCGTTTAATTCCTACGATCCAGTAAAGGATTGTTCATAGCAATCTCAGATTGAAACACCGGTGCTCATAGTATATATAAGTTAAGCAGCGCCGTATCTACGCAGTTACTATGGGGGTACTTCTGGCGAATGAATGTCGAGTGCTTGAATTTGCGTCTAGTGTAACGGGTAACATAATTTAAAATCTGAGAGCCCAGTTTTAATTCCAGTCGAGTTAATTTCGTTTTTAGTTCTTTTTTATATTCTGCCCACCGTGATATAAGTTTTCACGCTTGGGACAGAAGACACACACACACACACACACACACACACACACACACACACACACACACATATATATATATATATATATATATATATATATATATATATATTACGTAAATTAACGAAACTGGTTAACTTATTGGTTGTTTATAACCAGTATCGTTAATCCTCGTTAATTTACGTATATATATATATATATATATATATATATATATATATATATATGCACGAAAGTTGTTAAATTGTCGGTTGTTTATAACCAGTATCGTTAATCCTCGTTAATTTACGTAATATATATATATATATATATATATATATATGCACGAAAGTTGTTAAATTGTCATTTGTTTATAACTAGTTGCGTTAATCCTCGTTAATTTACGTAATATATATCTCTCTTCCCCCTCTCTCTCACTCACTCCCCCTCTCTCTTCTGTTACAATTTATTATATATATCAATAAGATTGGAAAAATATAGTGTTATCTGTTCTCCTCCGGTTATGGGTTATGTACTAGGTCTTATGTGCGTTGTGGTACACTGGATATCGGCTCGTAACGAGAAACCAAGGAGCCGAGTTCGAATTCCAGTTGAATCCATTTTATTCACTTACGCGCAAATACCCTTGGGAAAGATATTAATCCGTCTATTCCTTCCAGTTATGGGTTAAATAGCAGGACAGATTGGGTTCTATAGCCTTGGTCGGCAACCAGTCTGCCGCAGAAAGCAATGGCAACCTACTGCGGGATAATCGTCTGCCCCGTCAGTCATATCTCTTTCGAGACATGATCGCCCAAGCGTGTATCACGTATGGCACTTAACTGACTGACTAGAACTTATATCAGTAAATAACTGTTTTTCGTAAAATTTAAAAAAATATTTCTAGCCTTAAATAAACTAAAGCGTAAAAATAAATAAATCAAAATATGCTATTACAGTTTCGAATTTTCAGAAGTGTTTTTTCGAGGGGAAAGTATACAGCAGAGTTAAAAAAAATATCAAGAAGACCTAAATACATGTTCAGAAATTGGGATGATAAGTTTGTTTACTCTTCTAAAAGGGAAAAGTTTTCTGTGGATTCTTATATACCAATATAAAGCAAAGCTACAAATTTCTATCAAGTAAAATTCTACCTTTTTCTACCCATCGACGCAAGTATACCCACGGTCCATATCTATATATAGAATAATAGGTAACACAAAATATCACAAATTATTGTATATATCTAGCCGTATTAGCCTATAAATATTATACCTGATTTTAAACTCTGTAACCGAGTATATATTATTTTATTGTTGTGAATACGAAAAAAAAAATACCTCTCTTTTCTTCACTGTTTTCAAATTCGCGAACCTGTGCGAAAATCTATTTTTACCAATAGAAAAACTGATTGGCTCCGGACTAAAGGAAAACCAAAGAAGAGCTTAGCGAGTCTATGTGAGAGTAAGTTTATTCTGACCAATGAAAATAGAGTGGCTTACACACTGGGAAAAATTAATGAGGAGATGTCTAATCAGCTTTTAATTTAAAAAGGCAGAGAAAGTTGAATCACGTATAAGAGAGAGTGACCATGCGTCTGAATAATGTCGGTATCAAATTACACACTGATACATTATCAGCTTCTAAGAAGAGAAAGATTATTTCAAAGAAGTATATGAAGCTCCTTAACTAAACACATGAAAAAATATATATTTCTTTATGTTGAAAATGACCGTGTAACCTTTATGTGAAAAATGAACTCTCTCATTTTTTTAGTACTTTGGAATATTACGCCGTATCCGATGACTTAATCTGGACATTTTCTTTTTCTGACAATTCATCGAACTACGAACATTTAATGCTTGTTTCAGTCAGTTAAGTGCCATACGTGATACACGCTTGGGCGATCATGTCTCGAAAGAGACATGACTGACTGGGCAGAAGATTATCCCGCAGTAGGTTGCCATTGCTTTCTGCGGTAGACTGATTGCCAACCAAGGCTATATAACCCAGTCTGTCCTGTTATTTAACCCATAACTGGAAGGAATAGTTGGATTATTGTTTACTTGTCCTAAAACAGTCTACAGAGGCTTCAAATCTGTAAGTTTGTAAATATATTCCTTAACATGTTTAGTTGGTTAAAAATAATACGTGTGTTTCTTTGTCATTATCATTATTGTTAAATGCTCAAGAGAACTAACGAGACAACTAAAACTAGTTTTCTAATTTAGCTTAAATAACAAGACAACAAATACAATTATACATATGTCACAATTATCATTTGCTAAGACTGAGAATGACATTTTCACTAAAATTTTTATACATATGTCACAATTATCATTTGTTAAGACTGAGAATGACATTTTCACTAAAATTTTTATACATATGTCACAATTATCATTTGTTAAGACTGAGAATGACATTTTCACTAAAATATTTATACATATGTCACAATTATCATTTGCTAAGACTGAGAATGACATTTTCACTAAAAATTTTATACATATGTCACAATTATCATTTGCTAAGACTGAGAATGACATTTTCACTAAAATTTTTATACATATTTCACAATTATCATTTGTTATGACTGAGAATGATATTTTCACTAAAATTTTTATACATATGTCACAATCATCATTTGTTAAGACTGAGAATGACATTTTCACTAAAACTAAAACGATCATGGTTAAAATGGACACATTGAAAAATCAAAAAACAGTATCTCGAAACATCAAAAACTTTATATATTTTTAAACAAAAAAAAAAGGGGAATGGCGCACCTTTCTTATAAGAATTAAATTTTGGATGAAAATTTATAGTCAATATTTTAGTTTATATGACAGAATAACAACAAAAGGCTTCATCTTATTTGAACAAAACTGGAGACTTTATATTGTAGGGAAACAGAATACGATTATCTATCTTTGGTATAGATAAGTCTAATGTTTCACCTGACGGCCGCTTAGTGACGTCACTTAATGTAGTTACGAAAGCAGTAGTCAATATCAGTTCGTTACAACAGCCAAACTGAAAATTTGCTTTCTTAAGTCCGGACTCTCCATGGTCCGACAGCTTGCAAGTCCATGGGACAGTTTCTATTTGGAAATATATCTTTCTCAAATATGGAAAAAATTATGCTCGCAGTTCTCAATTTAGGAAAATCAAAAGCTTGCTTTTTCCCGTTCGTAAAATATATTCAACAATACATGGAAAACAATCTCTGTGCCAGAAGATAATGGATGAATCCAGCCAGTTTCATTTTCACTGCAGGCACAAGAGTATCTCCATGTTTTATGTTAATCTCTTCTATTTTGGTTCTTTTTACACTCTGCTCACTGTGTAAATATATATGATGCATTATTCTGGGCGTAAGACACTTGCATATGAGTATATATACATTATTTTTATGTATGTCTTAGTACAGGGGTCACAGCAACCTTCTGGAGAGTAAGGCCAAAAGCTATGTAGAATCATGGAGGGGGTGGCAAACAGCTATGGCTCTAGTGTCATGCTTTAAATATGTGATAGAATTTCTATATGTTTGAAGAAAAGGATTAAATATAATTTAATATCTGAAGGGAATTTGTTAAAAAGTATTGTATATTAAAAACAATTGTTCTATAAATCAATACCGAAAAAGAATTCCATTAAAATTGGTTGAAAACACTATTATATAATCATTTAAATATGCTCCTTCATGAAAGCAATTTCACAGAAAAAGTGAAAGTGAGTTCGTACACAAATTTTAGCGATCCCTTCGAATAAAAAACACATTCTCCAGATAAAAAGAAATAATTTTTAAATTTCGACACAATATATTCAGCCGATCAACTGTCACTTTGGTTTGGTTTACCTATATTTATATCATGTCCAGATTAAGGTAACGAGCCCGACAAGATGCACTCGAGGGCCGGATGTGGCCGGCGGTCTTGGGGTTGCCGACCGCTGTCTTAGTATAAACGCATCTCTGAGAATAATATATGTTTGTCATTCATTGTTCTTTCAGCCATTCCATTGACTTCTGTGGAATATAGTGTTATTTTGTCATGAATATACCAATGCTCATAACTGGCGAAAAAATGGGTGAATAAATCCTTCTTACACACCTGTCTCTCCTGTTAAAATTTAATAAATATATCAATAACAATTCTAATTATGATTAAGTTACGACTTATGTTGATGTTGGGGAAGCTAGCATAGCGTAATGTATATAGATACTAACAAATGAATGTGAAATTCAGAATGTACTTTCGTCCGTACAGAAAATATGTATAGCTTAAGGAATCAGAAATATTCTTGCATAATGCTTCAGCTCTCGTTGGTCCCGATGTCTTAATGAACTTACGCAAATTCATCAATTTCTTTTATCTGAATATAGACCTGCATAAATAGATGAATCTGTTCTTTCAAACTATGTCGCATTCCACACAGATATTCATGGTCAGACAGACACTGAAATTGGTAAGAAATAAATATATTACCGTTTTACGGTAATGTAAATTCTTTTGCGTTATTTTCGGTTTGAATATTATCGTTTTAACTGCAATTATTAAACTATGTAAAACTGTTTCGACTATCATCGAGGAGATACAAAATCATATTAGATGAATTTTCCCTCAAGAAGGTTGCTTGCCTATTTTGTTTCAAGCCCTCCCCAGACGTCAATAAAATAAAGACCAGTTTTGGTCATTTGCTTTGTGAATCTCTGGGAGCAAACATCCGATCCCTGGTAAAACCACAGTATTATTATAGAAAGAAATAAGTTTAATTCGGATATCTACTGCTACAGCTAGTTTGTGGTTGGTGTTTTTGAGATCATTACAATCTCGACCTCCTCAAGTCGAGGAGTAACATTTTATTTCCAGCATAATTTTCAGAACATCATTTCTTGCCGTTTCTTATGCTCATACAACACCGCATATTAAACCTTTACACCGTTTGCTTTATTTGTTTTTGTAATAAGAGCAAATTAGTTTATTAAAAAGTATTTCTTAATGGTTCGTATTCATAACAAAACGTACATCAATTTCTTTTTCTCAAATAGCGTTTCCATATTGTTTTTTTTTTTTGCAGTTTTAATGTGGATTCTCAGTAATGATTCAATTCCCCAGTACTCTCACTACAGCTACCGCTTGTCCTTTTAAACTTAATCGATATTTGACATTATTTCATAAAAAGTTATATTAATGAATTTGATACATCGTGATTAATGTTAATGTTCTTCAAAACAAGTTTCTAATTTGTTGAATATTTTCGACATTCAGTCAGTCACTTCAGTGCAATACGTGATATACGCTTGGGTGATCATGTCTCTCTAGATCCAGGACTCAGTAGGCAGAAGATTTTCACATAGAAGTTTGACATTTCTTCATGCTGTAGACTGGTTGCAATCCAAATCTATAGAACCGAATCGTTCTTGTTATTCAACTCATATATGGGGAGAAGAGGTGGATGGGTTTTTACGCTAAAATGAATGCACCGAATTCAACTGGGTTCCGAAATAGTCTCCCTGATCTCTCATTCTGAGCCGATATCTGTTGCACCACAACGCACATCCGACATTCTTCTTCTTCTATATGCCTTGTCACTTTATGGCGTAGGCATTCATGGCCTTCCACGTCTCTCTAAACCTGGTGGCTGTTAGCACTCTTTCTCCTGTAACACTACGCAACCGCCTTCTGTCATCCGCCTGCTCAGGCCCTTCAAATATGTTATCCGCTGCTTTCCCCTGTCTCTTTATACCTCCATCTAGCCTGTTAGTATCATGTTCTCTAAGCCCTCCTTCTTCATTGCATTACTTAGAAACTTTAGTTTTCTTTTCCTGATGCTCAATATTAATTTGTTTTTTATTCTCATCCTTCCTTAAACCTCATCATTGTTTACATGCTCGATACATGATATCCGAAGCATCCTTCTGTTGAACTACATTTCAATTGCTTAAAGTTTTTACTTCATCTTTGATGATATTGTCCTGCATTCACTGCCATATTTGCTTTTCATTTCCTTTCTTTCCAAAACCTCATCATTGCTCAAATGCTCGGTCCATGATATCCGCAGCATCCTTCTGTAGAACCACATTTCTGCTGCTTCAAGCTTTTTCTTCATCTTTGATGATATTGTCCATCATTTAATACCATATTGAGGAATTGACATCACATAGCAATCTAGTACTATCTTTTTTGTTTCTAGTGAAAGTTTCCTGTCTTTTAATAATTTACTCAGCTTCTGGAATGCGTCGTTCGTCATGCCAATGGACACATACTTCTAAAATAACTCTACTCTGACTATTTCAATTTTATAAAAACTCTCCGAAGGTTTCTTTTTCTAAACAAATACTTTATAGAAACATCTTATTTACAAAGAAATATGTTGTTTGCCCAACTGAGCAAATGAAAGGGAAAATGATTTTAGCAAATTTAAAGTATTAAATATGCTAATCATAGACTATCACAATGTTATAAAGGAATCCAGTATATATATATATATAATGAATTAGAGCCGTCTAACTACTGGCGTATGATACATCATACGCTCAGAATCTGCTTTTTTCCCCCGAGCGCCCATAGCTCAGAGGTAGAATCGCCGACTGACGTCAGTTCGGTAGGGGTTCAACCATGGGTTAAAAGCAATCGGATGTCTAACCGTACTGATGAGCTGTGATACAGCAAAAGAGATCAGTCTACGGAAGATTATATATATATATATATATATATATAAGTGACAAGGGTGGACGTTGTGTAAGTATTTGTTTCTTTCATAGATATCAACTTAGCTTCTACCTTTTGCGGTCTAGCTCGACTAGAGTTGCGCTCAGCTGTAGATGAAAACTTTAGAACGTTAACGACACCTTGACATTTTTGCGAAAGCCAAAATTAAGGGTAGAAAATATATATTATTATCCCACAAAGACAGGTATCATTTTATGTATTGATTATGATATAGAAACGAACACTCCACATTATATTATCTATATCTATATATGTTGACGCTTCCCCTCCCCCCTAATCCAATAGAGATATTCTACCTTGATATATATAAATATAACTGGTTATAAACATCCGACAATTAGAAAAAATTAATACTGTTTGATTATAAACAGAATATCTACTTAAATACGAGTGTCGATCAAAAATAATGTTCAAACAAATCATTTCATCTATCTATCTATCTATCTATATATATATATATATATATATATATATATATATATATATATATTGGTTGAGTTGGAAAACTCTTATGTTTCTATTTTGGGAATTTAAACTGTTAAAATCATATTGTAAAATGTAGTTCATCCCAACGTATTAGTCTTATGTAAACAAGGAAATAAATCAAGTCAGTGCAAAACGAAAATGCTGTCCTAAAAGATAGGAATCTCTTGACAAACCTCTCAGAAGTATAATATGTATTGACATTTTATTATTAGTGATATCCTCTTTATATTATGCGTTTCTGGGAATCAAGAGAGAACGAACGAATCGGAAAAGATATTTTGAGGATTACACCGAAAAAGAAAGCAACGACGACACTGCCAATTTGTCACGAATGCTTCTTGAAGCCGGTTCACTTATTTTCATTCTGCCAGTGACTCAGTGATTCCATATTTGAGCATATGACTCCGAGGCTCAATTAGTGTCCCTGTTGCTATGGACAGAATCTCACTAATGAGGCCAGAGAGATATGAAGCACAAACCTGCGTCTCTCTTTCTTTTACCAAATTCCTTATTATGCCGTGTTCTTTCGACGTTTTAGAAGCATTTTTAACAACGCGCAAGAGTGTGATTTGCGTATTCTTGATGACATGACAAACAAATAATGA